>JAHQIW010002386.1:0-119366 GCA_019055375.1 Parelaphostrongylus tenuis
TCTCAAATTGTAACATACATCAAAATCGCAATGAAAGAAAAAGTAAATTGAAACCACTACCTTTGCAATTGAACTTATTTCTCTCATTATGAGCTCCGACGTTTTGCCGGCAACGAGCACACATTCGTTTATTAGAACTTTCTTGGCCGTAATCAAAAGAGGTGTGTCGCGACCGCTATTTCCACCTATATCAAGTGGTTTTCTGTTAGTTTTAAAGACTCTCCATGATCCTGCAGCACAAAGAGCATAAATGAATTGACAACGATCTCCTTAGCAACTTCAATCTATTGTTTCTGGTTGATCGTTCTGCAACACAAATTTTATCTAACTGCATAGAGTCACTCAAGTAGTTTATTCAAAATGTCAATTTTTTCTATTATGCAGTGCTGTTGCTTTGGATATGCTCACCGTCTGAATATGCAGAAACACAGCTGAAGTGTACGTGAAATTTCTTAACCCATTGCAGACGGTGGGCATTTCCAGATAGCAGGCGGTTCGGACGGCTACGATGAGAGGCTGGCGACGCGCTTCAGTAAACGGTAGTATTCTGACGACGTTTAGATTTTCATTGCCACTAAAGAGGGTTTAAACGTCAGTTAACGGCAAAATATGATAAAAGAGCCCTCAAGAAAGCTTATGTAGTGGAAGTGACGCCAATGTTCCTCATATAACCCACATTTATGAAAAGGAAAACCAAGTAATCAAATCTTTAACTACATTTTCACATACTTTTATATACCTATATATATTCAAATCTTATATTCTATACCTCTATTGTCAGCAATGGGGGTACCATGGCAGAGTGGATGTGATGATAGTCGCAGTGCACGTAGAGTCGAACCTCACTCGCAACACTTTCCCAAGTCAACAACGAGCACCCTATGGAACGCCACAGCCCGGTTACTCTCGAGATTGCAAGAAAACACGCTCAAACAGTATTTTGCAACGTTCAAGAAGAAGACGAAAAAACGATAGAATGGTAGAAGCACCGGGATTAGCAAAGTGAAAAATATGCCAAAAAAAAATCGTTGTATTGACGTAAATAGTCAAATGCTTAATCACATGATCATTTCGTACTTTTAAAATTAAATACTGCACTTTCTTTAGATTTGATATACTTTTAACCTATACAAGACCCAAAAGTCGCCCTAGTGATTAAGGAATGCACGACAATGAGTAGCATGTGAGCAGGGATGCTGCACACTTTTGCGTGTGCTGTCACTTCATCAACAGCTCTCTACAATTTTGGATTATTAGTGAACTTGAAGAGTTGTGCCATTTAATGAATGTAGTAGCCATTGCTCTTTATATATGTTGGCTTTTCTATTCCCACTTGTTCTTTACTGAGAACATTATTTAGCGCTGTCATCTGGCTATGGACATGAGCACAATTTTCACATGCTTTCGTAGTCTATTTTAGTTAGGTGTCATGATTGTGATTTCCTATACCTCGTCCAATTCCACTTCTCCGATGACTTCAGAGATACCAATTTCTGCCAGCTGCAGCTCTCCACTTTCTTTGACGATCGATGCTAGTATCTAGGCATTATGCTGAATTGACGTCGTGCTGAGTTAACAAAATATGGTGGTTCCACTCAACACAAGATCCTTGAAAATGTGTATCTTAGGAAATACATATTGAATGACGCATTTGTATAATGTACAGGATGTGGAGATTGTGGACCTTCTTGTAATGACATTGGAAGCCTTTTGTAAGTGTACTATGCTTATCACTTTCGGGAAATGTAATAAATTCAACAAGAATTGATTCTTTGCAAATTATTGTGAAGTGCGACCGTAAAATTTGTAAGAGGGGTCTTTCTAATAAAATGCATTTCTCATGAAATGATGTGAAGTGGTCTGTTAGGCGCACATCAGGGTCCATTGCAGCGATTACATTTAAATAAGGTGTATTGAGTAAATACAATTCAATAGCAATGTTAATGCCAGGTTCCTCCAACTTTTGCATGCTGTGAGTACTAATAGTTTAATGTGAAAACTTTCTTAAGGGAAGCGAACGCATCACGAGTACATTTTTGCAGAATACGACAGCATGACAAGGTTTTCCGAAACATGTAGGCTGCTTTGTTATTGAACAAATTTTGTAGAAGGCTTTCCAATGATAATTGATGCCCATCTATCAAGAAGTTTGAAAAGAATCAAATTTAACTGTACAGTATTAAAAAATTCGCTGTCAAGTTGGAACGACGCATAACAGGAGTAAAACGCTTTCTTTTTTTCTTCGTTTAAAACATATCATGCAGATTATCTAAAAAATCAAGCGTAATATCAAAATAAGGTTTTTCATGTTATCGATTGACTTTACGAACGAGAAGAACCTTTAACAACAGCGGTAAGCATGATCCTTATCGCAAGGGTGTGATTTTCTTCTCAAAAATACAGGGATTTAGCAAGCATTGGCAATTAGTAAGGTTTTTTATACAAAAGTCTTCTCAGTGATGTACCACCAACTAATGAGGGCAACGTTTCTGTAAAACCTTAATTGACCGCACTTAATTGGGACGTAAGCCAATCTTCCTAACCGTTCGAGAGGTGCGAACAGTTGAGGGTCGAAAACAATCCTCACCGCCCTCAAAGGAACATAATAAGAGTAAGATTTAGTCTGTGAACTGCTGCACCTTCATGTCTCCCCTGAAACACTGCATCTGGCCGAAAGCTTAGTTCAGAGTGGGTTACTAAAACAACATATCCATGAACGCACTATCTAGCACAATAAGTGCTCGTTTTCCATTCCCTCGTTTGATTTCAAAATTATTCTGATGGAAACTTTTGGAAAATATCGAAAAATGAAAAAGGGCTAGCCGTTGCTCAGTAGGAGCTCAAAAATGTGAACGCCTTTTGTGTTGGTATTTACAGAGGATATGAAACACGTAACAAGAGAACATTATGAAAAAATAACAAACCAATATATCTGTAAACCGGAAGACTGACGTAGTAGTACTGAAGTGCAGACGGTGCAGGTTGAGGCACATAGTGTTTTCGCGTCGGCGTAACATACGATTACTGTGGTAAAGGAGGACTTAGATACGACTCTCAAAAAAAAAGTGTTTCACACGGAAACTTGTGTATCCATACTCTTAGGATTAATATGTTTCTACTGCTTTTTCCAGCAGTGTTATTATGCTTCAAGTGTAGCTATGACAATTGAGTGGTAGGCAAAAATTCTACCTGAGATGGTAGCTAAACCGTGTTTCATTCATACCATGGGCACACGCGACCACTGCATCATCGAGGCCACCGCTTCCCACCACTCATTTTTCAAGATCTTTCTGTCATAGCAAACAGCCACCAACCTTTGAGAGGCTTGGCCTCATAAATAATATAGCACTATGAACCCAGTTGAGCTGACATCTACAGTACTTATAAATTCAGGAATTCTTATATAGATATTGGGCTTTGTAGTATATGGTATCACGCGCCCCTGATATGGGTGAAACGCCGGTTCAACTCCCGTCTGAGGCCGACTTTTAGCTTACCATTAAGTTTTTCTAGGCGAGCTTGTATATTCTTTAAAATGTATATAGGGAGCTCATTGAGCGGAGTTCCTTAGAAATTCCTTGATTCGACCTCTCTTCTGATCAATCATGCCTCTAGCCTGCCCCATCGAGGGAGGGAAAACTATAGCACACTAGCTCTCTCCATCCTTTCACAACCTCACGACTACGTGTAATGATGATGTAGAAACTACCAAGATAGCTACCTTAACATTTGAGAAAAGCGAATATGATCAGTAATTAGCTTTGTTTTGACAGGTGAAAGTCTCCAATCAGCTGCTGAGCCCACGTGCAAACGTTAAATCCAATAAGTGTTGGATGCAACAAAGCGAATATAATGCATGTGCGCTGGTATCAGCACAACATCTAATGGGTATCGTGTGATCCAAGAAAAGGACAAAAAAGACATTTAGAAAGTTATGGACATGTGATTATTTTTTAAATCAATATCTAGTGCCTTTAAAAGAGATTAAGACAGGTACAAGTTGTACGTTTCTTCAAACAAAGCGAAGGAAAAAGATGTTACACGACTGACCCTTAAATGCTAATTATGTGGCGACCAACATAGTAAAAAGTGATAAGTTACTTTACAGCTTTGTCATTAATATAATTTCAAACGCGTTGACTAGATAGCAATTTTTTGTTATCAAAAAGCGAATCACACATATTCTATAATTACTGTCACGTTCGCAATAGCACATAAATTCATAAGCGCTGTGTGGAATGCAGAATAATCATCTTTATGCATTTTTGCATTTTTTTCATACATTTGGTTGGAATATCATCCGCATTGGTACAAAAATATTTCAAAATAAACGCTCCTAAGAGAATTATCAAAAAAAAACCTTCTGTAGCATGTGACATGAAACAATTATCTCTACAAAACAATAATACTGCATTTGCTACAGGTTTTTTTTTCGAATTCGCTTTTTTGGACAACGAAGGGACTGCTCAAGAAAAAAGTATTCGTCTCATTGCATCTATGAATGTGTTAATGCAATACGACTTCAGTTTCTCACTTGACAGATAGGGGGCTTCGTGATAGTTAGGAATATACTGTGGCCAGACTTCTGATCTCTCAGTATTGGCGATGGTGGTGTAGGAGGTCTGTTAACGACGGTTGTTGAAATCGGAGTTACCTGTGCGAAATTTGTGCTCACTCGATAGTCTCTTATGTTTCTCTGTATAACTACACAACCATTTCTTTGACTATTTTAGTTATATTCTTGTGTACTATCTAGTTCATCTTTTTGTGTAACTTATCACGTCAACTTGCAAGAAGAGTTTTTACTTGCAACATTCATGACTACCAATTACGTCGCTACTCGTATGGGTCAGTAATAAATGGATAAATGCCAATTGTTAATTTTGCAGCGTGAAAGTAACAAGAGGTCGCAATAAACATTACTACAGTTTGAACTATTAACCTCTTTCACCCACCTATTGGAAAGAGGGAAGAACCTGAACGTCATGTACACCCTCCTATAGGAAGCAATCTGCAAAGAAAGGCCTTCTGCGCATTCCATGTCGGGGACTCAAAGGCGAGACTTAAAACAGCCAACGAAAATCAATACAAAAAAGCGAGATGCGCAATAGAAACGAAACCAGAATGGAAACTGTATTGTAGGAAGCCTGTGCGCACTACGCCTCTTCCTTCAAGGTTCGTTTTTTGGCATGAAATAGCATTATCGCTGGATGTGGGAATCTCCCAGCTGCACCACTCATGTAGAGTTTAATCATATTTTTAGAACACAAAAAATAGTGATGCATTTGACACCTCAGCAGTACGTTTACTACTCGCAACCCATAAAATATTTTCATGCAGAAATCCCATGTCAGTGAAGAACAACGCCATCAACCTACCTAAGAAAGGTGAGCGAATAGATCTTCGAAGCTTCCACTTGATTTGAGCAATGGGTCTGCAACTTATTACAAAGAATACTTTTGTGCGCAGCACAGACATTGAATGAAGTACAGCAAACATTGCAAGCACATCACGACAAAATTCCAGTGCAAGGATCACATCCAAACTGTGCGACGAGAAACCGATGTCCACTATGAGTACCAATTGCCATTTTTCTTAAGTTTTATCGACAACGAGAAAGCGTTTCAACAAGGTCGAATGACTGCAATCCTATCAACGCTCATTGACCAAGTGGTGGACCGTCCAACATACAGACATTTGCTAACACGTTCAATGAGTTTTGTAAATCACATGAAGGAAGAACTAGACGGAAGGAAGAAAACAGAGTGGGTCACGATCCGGCTTGTAAGGAGAGGTAACCATCTCTTGACGGATCTGAAACTCCATGTGTCAACCTTTTTGACTCAACGGCGCCTGAACATTGTCCACGGAACTCGTGAGCAATGTCTTATAAAATTCAGCAGACACCAACAGCGTTTCGCTATAATGCGCAGCTCAGATCTTCGGAATTCATCTCGTCCTCGGGATCCGGGAAGCGCAATCCAATAGCAAGGCGCAGAGGAACCATCCACATAATGAGAATAAGAGATGACAAACGAATGAAGGTACGAAAACAACGGTAGAGCGGACTTGAAAACGATGCAAGCGTCTTCTTGGAAGATCACCCAAGCGATGGGTGGACGTGTCTGTGCTTAATGTTAACTATCTGTATTCTCATATATATGCGAGTCCAGGAGTACGGAATTGGCCTCGCGGACGTCACTACGCTTGAGTTCAACCACGACCATGGTCAGCGATTACGATAGAGAGAGACGGATGGAAACTGTGCCGTAACCGCACTATAAGTGAACACGAGTCATTCAAGTCTTCGAGTATTACTGTGGCTTAAAGAAATGAAACAAATTAGGAGGATAGGATATTAGTCTCTACAGAATATTTAAGCCGATACGACAATAATTTTGTGTCAATTTATTTAAAATATCGTTCAAATAAAGCGCTAATATGTTGGGAATGGCTTATTGTAGCAAAACAATTGAAATTTACTAAAGATTTTTAGGCGATCCCATGTACTTAAGACAACGTTGAGCTTATATCTCCTCAACTTCACCTCCAAGGCATAAGAAAATTTTACAGTGTCAATATATCATCTTTATTCTGGAATTGAATAACTAGAAAAGTGTACTAAGAAACCTTCAGACGTGAACCTGCAAGACGAGTGTAATCGTCAATGTTAGTAGAGCTGCCTTCAACCAACATGTTCGGCTTGTCCTACAAATAACGCTCAGCTTTGTGTGCAAAGGAGAAATATCCGTGTGTGTAACACAAAAATTTTTCTCTAGCTACAGCGTTAAACAAAACTCTACCATAAAGCAGCCTCGTCGCACATTAGCCAGAGATTTGAGATTTCGAATGATTATCAAAAGTCCAATGGAAAGTCTTTAGACAGTAGAAGAAGTCGTTTCTTCATTTATTCTTGGATAACGGGAAGAAACCAAAAGTAAAACTGAAGACGGATCATAATAAAGTAAAGTGATACAATGTAGAAAAAAAACACGTTTAAAGCGCCAAATCGACTTATCGTTTCAATTTGCATGATGTTCTCGGATGTTATGGTAGAAATTATTCAACTGAAGCCTTCTCAAATCTCTAAAACCTCTAAATATACATCAATGATAGCTTTGTTTTAGAGTGGGAGAATGTTTGCGAGGATGAATGCGTAGTTATACTCATGCACACTGGATAGAGGCTTCTGGCTTGCCATGTCCTCTTCACAGGTACTCAGTTAAAACGGCACTAATATAAACTTCAGCTGGCATAAGCATGAATTCGGTTCGCAAAGTACGCGGCGAGGAGTACGTTTTGATTAGTTTGATAAGTAGGTTTGATTAGTTTGGTAAGTATACGGTATCAATCGTCAACCTTCGATTGTTAATAACAGGAGGTGGAAGTTTTATAAGAGCAACAATACCGGTAGCAGCTTAAACATTAATGGAAAGTAATAGGACTCTAATTTTCGAGACATTAGAGATAAGACGACTGATATGGCACATTTTGAAGTCGGGAAGTCATTGTGCAGGTCTTATGTGCATTAATTCATATTCGCAACGTTGAACGGAGTACAATGAATTGATACGTAGTAGACGAACTCTTAAGATCTAAACTTCGCTATCCGTTTGGCGAATCGCAAATATAGTGATGGGTTCAATTTGGATGAATGGCGTATAGCCGACAGATAGCACTCGGTTGGATGAAAATAGTCAATTTCGCTGAAGTTGGCATTTATTGTCTAAACTGTCGCAGTTGTGTGTGTGTCTCCCTCAGATCAACAACTGTGCAATTTGACGAGCACTATATGAAAGGGCAAGTTGGTGTACCGATCAGAGCAAACGGAAAGTTCTTTATGATTCTTTATGCTGTGCTTCAAGGCTGAGACGCAGTATAGTGGTTGCCAATTGCTAATGCGGTTCAATTTAAGCACACCAATTTGAGAAGCTTCTTGACACTATCGCTAGAATATCGGATGACTCAGTCATTTTCTGTGTAGGTGCTGCCGATAAGGATTCCTTTTCAAACCGATCCAAGAGATTGTAAAAGCATAATCTATACCATAGTCGTGCGAAAAGAAAGCGGAGTGAAATTTGTTTAAGTGATCGTTGTTATTAAATGTCTTATTTACAGCAATACATTATCTTATCAAGATCATAGAAATCTATTGACCATTGCCAAGCTAAACGAAGATCGGTTTCTGAAATTACATCTGCTTTCTGATTTTTCTCATAAACTCTTTTTGGAAATTCCTGAAATATGGCACCTATTCTCGGTTTCATTCTTAAGATAGTGAAAGCTGCGAGAGAAGGCCTGAAAAATGGCAAAGCTCTAAGACCTGATAACATAACTGCCGACTTTATGAGAGCTGGTAGCCATAATCTACATTTACTTCTTGCAGCACATATGACATCCTACCTCCAAAACGAAGAGATCCCAGACCAGTGGAGGACGCCACGCACAGCCATCCTTCACAAAAAGGGTGACCGAAGGGATCTTCATAGCCATCTTTCGACATGCTTACTGAGCGCACTATATGAATTCTTCACAAAGATTATCCTTGTGTGTATATCAATTAATAGAGATTTCTTGTTTTGACCACATCCAAGCCGTGTGGAGGGACGTAGAAGTTTGTGAGGTCTACCAACTGCTCTTATTACTAACTTTTAGCTACTGTGGAGCTGCAAATGAAACAGTCGGGACGAACGCAGTCCTACTAGCGGTTGTCGATCAAGGAGTGGACTCGTCCTATTGAGAGCTCTATCAGGCTGTTATCGGAACTGGAACACGAGAATAGAGCTTTTTCGCTGACCTTTCACCATAACCATTGAATAATGGATTCAACAAGGTAATAAGATAACCTCAAAGCTGTTCTCTGCCACACAGCGGCCTATGACGAAGTCGCTCGAATTGGACGAGAAGGACCTACGTATTATCGGAAATTTCCTATCAAATCTTCCTTTCGCGGATAGCATCGTCATATTCTCGTAAAGCACCATTGCAGCAGAGACGATGTTCGAGGACATCGAAACTGGAAAAAAGATGACACTACGCTTGATTCACATGAAGATCCACTTCATGAAAAACCAATGGCGCGCTGATGACCATATCAAACCTGATGATTTTACGATTACGGAGAACTCCCCCTACGTGGATCTTGGTCGTTCACTTAATATGCGAAACAACAATGAAGGACGAACTTGACAGAAGAAGAGAGCAGCGTGGGCCGAATTTGGGCCTCTCAAAGAAGCCGTTGACAGATAGCGGACTCTAAATTACGTGCTCACTTTTTCTATTCAATAGTCCTTCCAACGCTTTGCTGTGCAGTTCGCTTGAGCTGATACTCTAACGACGTCAGTACTATTATTATCGACAGAGCGCTTGAACGATGTCTTCTGAAACTCAGTCGGCACTTAGAATACCTAGCCGGCTGCTCAGCTCAGATCTCCGCGAAAGCTACCACGTCTTCACTAATCTGAAGAACATGCATCAATAGCGGAGCACAGGTGGGCCGGCCATATAGTAAGAAGATCAGACGACAGATGAGTGAAGCGAACTGTAGAGTGAACTCCATAAAAATATGCCAGTTCCCGAGGACGACCACCTACACGTTGGGCTGACGTACTCGTTAGAGGAATTAATCAGCTGTACTTGCAGCTGCCGATATCTTATAGATCACGATATGAAACCTGCGCCAGCTTCTATGCTCGAATTAACCCACCACCATGGACAATAATCGAGAAAGGGGAAAGGGACAGAAATGTGCTAGAGTTCGCACAGTTTGTAAAGATTGACCGTCCAAGTATCTAAATATCCAGTAGAAAATGAAAGATTCCACTTGAGAGTCACATTGTTACCGAATGACTAAAGCGGATATTCTTCTAAGGAAAACCATTCTGCTCCTATTCCGGTAGAAGTGCTGCTCATAGATAGTTAATAGTGTTTCGCTATTATAATGCGTCATATATCGAAATGTTCTCAAGCGTACATGATTACTGTCTATTAGCGTCAATACGAAGCCACCTCTTAAGGTTATTCCAATCCCTTACTGTAGAGCTTTAATCAGCTCTCACGCTTCAAGCACGCATTTGAATAACTATTACTGCCAGTTCAAATCCGCTGGTTAGTACACGTTCAATGACGCTGGGGTTTCCTCGTATACAGTCATAGTGTTAAGTATTATTAATAGTGCTGTTAGTATAATAGCAAGCATTCTGTAATCAGTATTAATTTTTTTAGGTATGTTATGTACTTATTCTTGTCTCTGAATGCCGAAAATATGATCATTAGTATTATTGATGTTGTAGTACGCATTTCGCTTACAAAAAAGTTGATGGTTGCCTAATGCAATTGCAATCACCTCCTTAAGCGAGGAATATAAAAATTGTAGTCGTAATAGTCATTGTCACCGTCACCCACACTTATTTTTTGACGCATTCTATAGATGGGATAAAGTCTTCGCTTTAGTGGATGCAGACGATCATCTTGAAGTCGCCGATTTCCAGATTAAAGTTACAAAGTGTAAACAAAATTGATGAAAAAGTTGCTGGTATCAAGATATACGCATGAAAAATGTAGTGATGTTAAGGAAAAAGACGATATTTATTTAAGGATAAGGAAGCTATTAAAGTATACGATTGCAATAGCTTACCATACGATTTTAACCGTATAGTTGTAGATATCACCTTTCCTCTTACTTCCATTATATCGTTCATTTCGCAAGAACACTTTGTGAACATGATCTACATAAATACCTCATCTTTCAATTCGAAATACGTTGGCTA
The DNA here is from genome assembly GCA_019055375.1 of Parelaphostrongylus tenuis. NCBI lineage: Eukaryota > Metazoa > Nematoda > Chromadorea > Rhabditida > Metastrongylidae > Parelaphostrongylus > Parelaphostrongylus tenuis. Next base: position 10,770 of record JAHQIW010002386.1, read on the forward strand.
TACCTTAGATTTGCAATTTCTGGTAATATTTCACTAAGTTTGCTGTTTGTAAGATCGCTGACGACATATTGCCTTCTAAAATAATTACTACAATGAGATAATTGCCATTTTTGTCAATTTTGGACAAGAATGGCTCAACGACGACACAGTTCTGCCAGGGTAAGACTTGGGAAAAAGCGGCATCAATTTGTACTTCCACAGCGTTCACGTGTGGCGATGCTCAGGACCCTCCCATCATTAATGTAAAGAAGTCACTTACAGAAAAATCTACCTATTATCACTGATTAACAATTCGCTCACTGCCCTACTGAGGTCGAAGATGTTGAGTGATCTAACGTCTAAATAATTCCTCCTTCATATCTGCAAAAAGTTAAGAAATTACAAAATAAATGGAAACTGTTCAAGATAGCGATCGAATTTGGAAGAGTTACCACCTACCTATTATGTAGCCCCAAGAGCACCGTTCTGACTAAGTAGGCTTAATACATGGTTGGATAAGTGCAGTACTCAGTTAATAACCTGTTCACAAATAAAACGACAGCTCATTGAATTATTCAGTTCTTTAACTGAAAATAAACCTACGTAGTATGAATTTCGTTGCTAACTTCCGAAAGTCCAGCGGTTCACTGCAAATCCCTAGTACAGATTGTATTTTGGTAGTTTTTACACTTTTAAAGATGTTTTTGCTCACTTCAAATACGCGGTGGCTATGTTGATGGTAATATAAGCATCAGAAATTTTTTTATATGAAAATATAAATAGATGCTATAGCTAAATTCACCAGATCACAAAGATGGCACTGAAAATTTGGTGGTTGGTAGCTCGTAGTATACAGTTTTCGAATTTCTAGGGAAATGGGGCAGTAGGATTCGTTTCCGAAGAATTTTTGGTTGTTAGTAAGAAAAAATCCACAAAGCTCAACACGATATACCATTCAAACACCAAAGCTTCTCGGGATTCAATATCATTAAGCAAATTTCATAAAACAGATTGGAGTTGACAAATAGTAGCCATTTATACATTGATATGATTAAGCCAAGAAAAATGCAAGCTATACCACTGTGGATTCTTCATTTCTTCGATGGTATCGTAATAAAATAGCGTCATCACTTTCGTTAACAACACATAACGTTGGTGCACATAATAATTTTTAATGCTTACGCTTAATCTAGAACTTTTTTCCAGTACTACACCTACAGTTACAGTGGCTTTTTCATAAGCTTATATAACATAATATCATTACTCACTAACACCTTCGTCTGCGACCGAAATCTGGATGGTATAGAATGACTGCCACAGGATCCGCTGTTATGAATGTATTGCGGTTGTAAATGGGTCACCAGAAAGGTAGATGAGACATTTGTGCATTGTTTGCATTCTAAACTGCTAGTGTATTTATTTAGAATTGCTAGAGAAATGAGTAGACAACGAAATAAGAAACCTAAGCCATTAATAAGACCAATTTTCCTTCAATTGACAACGAAGATTCAGAACAAAATATCTCACAACTGCATGTGATATTGAAACTATTTATTGAACAGATAATCAAAAGACTAGCCCTAGGGTTAGCCGAATTTTTGACTGGACTGAGAATTTAAATTGTTGAATGGCGATATAACATAAGTGGTTGCTTTTGCAAATTTACAGTTCGCTCTATTTTGACCAAAACATTTATGTCACTTATGTCACAGTATCAATAAGCATAAGAAAACAGGTGATAAGCATCAGACAAGACGGATTCTTTCGTAAATTCGAAGAAAAAAACTCATTCAGCAGTACTACTTTGCAGAGAACTTAATCAAAATAACACGCAAAAAAGCTCACTTATAACTTCAGTCAATACCTGCTGTGCGTACTAAAGATGTATAATTATCGGGATGAATTTATTATCTTCGCTAATTCTAAAGACAAGCACAAACACACGCAAATTATAAAAATTGTCAATATTAAGGACTAACCGTCAGTGTACAAAAATAAGTGTAACAATAAAATAACAACTTTTACCACTTTACAAATTAAGAGATAATTTTGTTACTAAAGTTCCGATACAATTTAGTTAATTTTTCTACCGTCACAAGTATGAGAAAGCTAAAATTTTTTGCTATTCGTAGACGGTGGTGTTAGTACGAATAAGTACGTTGAGCCAACAATTTGATGAAATGATTCCGTTGTCTTAGGAGGAGTAAAATGTTGGCATAGATGTAAAGTTATCAATTTGTAAAGTGAATATTTCATTAGATGTAATCAGTTTATCATATCAGCCATTCCTATATGATTACATAAATATATCAAAATACATTTGAACGATTTTAATCTAAAGGATGCTATGCGAAGCGTCGCAGAGTAACAGATCAAATACAGGTCGCGTGGAATATCCGAAAATAGACGCATCGTACAAGGATCGTCACAGAATAGTACGATGATGGTGACGTGAATGAGTATGAGGAAAATAATGAGAATAACGTAAAATTTGGGCAATGGATCCAATCCACGTGCGAGGTACTTTATGATCGAACTAGTGCATGAAATTCCGTAAAGTTATCGACATGAGACGATAATAAACTACCTTCTGACCAACTATGGTAGCACTTTAATAATTTAGTAAAAGAGTATAAATTTGAACAAATACATAACTCAAAAACTAAGTGGTCAAGAAATCCGATTATGAGTGATGAAAACAGTGCTATGTTCTGCTTTGATAAAAGTCTAAAAATCTTCAGGTAACATTTCCAATTTTTGAACATTATTCAAATCATAGTGAATACTACTATTTGAAAAAAAGAGTTAAAACAGTGTATGTTTAAGAACACTTGACTATTCCAGTTCGGCATAATGCATGCCCACTACACCATTTAGGTTCTCGGTCTACTTGCTCTCAGTCTTGTTTAACACAGTGGGTGACTGTTAGTAACCACCTGTTAGGATCTGGAAAGCACAAATTAGCATTGAATCCCATTCACACTGAAGATGTAGCTCAAACAACTTTTTTAAAAGTTGCTATCCAATTTATTTTCAATGCAGAGTACGACGTGAGGTTTATACTAGATATCGCGTCCTGTTGCTTGATATCAGATAGTCGACTATGGTTTCACAAAAGATTTAATTGACCAGAGAACGAGATCACGTCTAAATTCATTCTCTCGCATAGCACTTTTTTAACTGTTGCATCACGCTCTTCTCTTCGACCAGTATTGTTAAATATTCTGAGTAGTTCAATACTTCTTTTTAATTACATAACCCGTCAACACATCACTTGTGCGAATGGTGATACTTATTGCATTCGCTCGCTCCGTTTTGTCACATTCAATGTCCAGAAATATCGCTAACGTTTCGCTGCCGTTTCAACTGCTGCTTAAAGTATTCATCTTCTTTATGAATGTCATAAAATGCTGGGCGACTCAACTCTCATAGAAAACTTGGACAGATCGAAACTATGGCGTCATACCTGAACTATAAGGAAGCGCCAGGGCGAGGAGTCGAATCAGCTCTTTCTTTTCTAATGTACTACATCACTAACAACTCCGCTGTTTCCCTAATCACTTCAAATGCATAGGCAATTATGTTGCTAAATTGTTTGGAAATATAAGCTACCTTAGAAGGAGCACCATGCAACAAAAGTGTAGATGAAATAAATGCAGCGGAAGTGAATACTTTTTGCTCTCGTCTTTTATATGAATGAAAACTTTAGACGTCGATGAATCCGTAAGAGGTGCACAGTGGATGCAACCTTATCAGGCACCAATATTTGTTTTTCATTCGACAAAACATGTTACAGAAGTCGGTTTAATTTCTGACTCGCCGAAGCTCCATTGCAACATTTGATAATGAATTTTCCTTTAAATTAGAACTTGTTGATCAAACATACATTTTTTGCTGATTGAGCCTACACGAAGCTGTTGAAGACTTGTTTTCTCTGATAAACCTCTCTAGCAAAAGTAGTTTTTATTAAGTCTCCCACAAGTTTTGACCGTAAAGCAGTAAATACCAAATTTATTTAATATAGGTAATCGAAGCAACATGATTTTGGCATCGTCTAATTGCTCATTTTCTTATGAACATTTTGGTATACAAACTGCTTATACTCACATCAAGGTGGAACTGTCGCGGGAGCAAAATCGCTTGCTACTGACGCACGAATGACGCGCAAGGGAAAATCCTAGTGCGTGCAAGATCAATGGAGCTTCCTGTGCACAGCTTAAGCGCGACTGATCCTCTAGACCGTTCTCTCCAGCTTGGAACATCGCAAACTGCTTTCTATCCTCTCTTCCTGTAACCGTATCACCGCCTCATGCTCTATTATTGTTGAGCTCAACTTCAATAGCATTATTCTTGCCCTTCATTCGCGCTTGAGTAACAAGAGAATTTTTCCCAACACAGCGCCATCTTATAACAAACATAGGTGACTCATATTTTTGAAAAAATTCGCAAGATAGGACGCAATTAAACACTAGCAAAACCATGCAATTTTAATTTCTTCTGGTTAATGAATTTGGTGTTTATTGCTTTAGTGTCGAAGCTTATAGAGTGGCCTATAATTAACCCTTGCGCAACGAGTGAAGTAGCACAGTGTAGAGCTGATCTTCATCAACCTTGTAGCGATAAATCAATCATATTTTTCTTGTCAGTTGAGCATGCAGGACGAGGTTCTTATTAACAGTCTTATTTGACCAATGTTTCGACGCCTTTCGTCTTCTTCAAACCCGACTATTCGAGCTGATCGTCCACTGTCGATAAGAGAAGATAAAGTGAAAAAAAAACAAGGTAATTCAGCGCGTTTATTCTGATTTATTCTCGTTTCGCTCATCTTCCGTCTAAACTTCTCACCATATGACCGGCCCATCTGTGTTTCACTCTCGATGTATGTTCTTCGTGATCACAAACATGGGTGAATGCGGATGTCTGAGGTGCATGAGCCGGCTAAATATTGTAAGTGAAGACTGAATCATCTGAATGAATTAAATTTTGAAAAACGATTTCTGAAACACAGTCGAATGGAAGGTATTACTACATGCTTGTCTGAGCTACTTTCCCGTGATTTCGTAACTCGCTCCACATTGAAGATGTCGACTAAGCGGAAACATTTAGTGATATGAAAACGTATTCGCATCATGTGGAGCTTGTCAAAAACTTTACTATATCTAAGAACACCCTCTATGTATACGCTCAGAAAACAACAAGCATTGTATTGAGTTGCAGAGAAAGTTTCTTAACATAAGCTGAAAATTCAAAGTTTCTACATAGATTCAGTAAAAAACAGTAATGATCATTCTTTGAACCAGAGACCATCACTATCCATTACCTTCTACCAACGGTCTGCAAGCTTCTGGCTCTGCTCGAAATACAATTTTTTGGGCTAGTCAAAGAACTCCTGACATGTCATTCGAACTTGATCAAATGTCTCGGATTGGCGTACACGCAGGAAATGTTCTATTGAGCCGAAACTGGACATTAATCGAACAGTGTAGCATCTGGACTGTAGGCTGGGTAAGGCAAAACATCGTCTCCCTCCCCACCCAGTTCATCAGACTTTTCCGTAGACTTCTTTGAAGTTTAAGGTGTGGTACTGTTTAGTTAAGTCAGCGCGCTTCGACGAATACCTTTCTTCTATTTAATCTCTTCTAACGGTGGTATGATGTTTTCAGTATATACCCGTTGATGTACAGTGATGTGCAAGACTTTCGCGTTAGGCGGAACTAGAACCCGCACCTCACTCTCTCCGAGAGCGCATGTTCTATTCGTTACACTACTGACGCCCATTTTACACATCACCTTCTCCTCTACAGCGTTCGAATACTTCCCCTTTGAAGCACTATAGGCATGATCCAGCTGCTCGCAGTAGAGATAGGCTTTGAGAGCGCGACTATTCGGAACAAGTCTGAGATGCAAAACTCCTTCAAAGTTTCACCAAACGCAGACCATGACCTTCTTGCCGAAAGGATTTTGACGTGCAACTCTTGGCCAAATCTCGACGGTTTGATCCCAATTTTCATGGTTCACAGTTCCTTCATCTTCGGCAAAACAGATATGCTTCAGCGCATCTCTTGTCGAAAGTTGTCATCTTCACCAATAGCGTATTAAAACTCAGAGCCCAATTTGTGCATCGTCATTTTATTTCCGAGAGTCAATCGAAATGTGATGCGGTGCAACTAAAGTTCTCGTGAAAGTTTCTTATGGAGATATTTTTGAGATGTTCTCATTGATTTTCGTTAGCCGACACTGTGTGAAACAGACCACTGAAATTTTGCGGTTGTAGAGAATTTTTTTCTCAACCTAATACCAAGCAATTTATTGGTGCACTTTTCCGCCTTAAATATTTATCTATTCCAATTGAATATGGCGCGCAAATGATATACTTCAATGACAAACCAAGCATAAAATTTTCTGCACCCCACACCCAGCTCTATACAAACTCTAACCCGACTGTGAACACAAACGTTGCGACCACGATCAGCTATAAACCAACGACGTAGGTTTGGAGAAAATGAAGACCTCACGTTAGCTCTTCAATAGGATGTATAAAAATTATCTTCTATTTAAATCTTAACCTCGTGTCAGCTCAATAATCGAGAAATACGTCAAGATTCTTCCAGCATTTGATTTATTAGGAAAGTTTCCATTGCTGTACATCAAAGGTACGATCACGAGTTTATTTGCGAATACTTGTGAGATCGCTTGTCAATATTTCGACTGTTCATCAACTGTAGTCATGGATGCTTCTGATGTTATCTCGTATTTTAAAAAGGATGGAAAGTGGATTAACGAAATAGACATGAATGTACTGAAATCGCTCACGAATAGAGTAGAGAGGTTTTGAGACCATTTACATAAAAATATTATGTTATCTAAGTATGAATCAGGAAGATATTATACAGCAGCGTTGAGTCGCGTTTACATATATGGCCTCTGGATTGATCGCGTCCTTTGGATAACTAGGATCTACGTCACCTTAGGATTGACCAATTGTTGTCTGGAAAGGTTTGGTGAAAACAAGGTTTGGTGAAAATTGAGCGCAGGTTCGATGTGTGGACTAAGTATCACGCAGCTTATCTCTGATCACTGCGCCACAAGCGCCCTCATTCGACAATTATTATTAAAGGGGGATCAGTTCTACGACTAGTTAAGAAATATGATTACCGACTAAGGATATTTACATAATCCGGTTTAATTGAGCTCAGGAACAGAAACTTTAAAATAGGTGGTTAAATTGAGTCTTACTAGATCTCTTGCAACAAACCATGTACTAGGAGCTCTCTCTCGGAAAAGAAGAATATTCACTCAACTAGAGAAATGATTATTGTATACATCGGTAATGTCTTTGAAAGTTAGAAAACCTGCCTTTAGTGTGAAGCGTGTCACCTTTTGTTGCTCGTAAGATAAACACGATATGACGAAAACACTCTCAACCATATCGTTTTCATTCATGATGGTGCAGAATTGCCCACGGCAATATGATGATGAACGTGGCGCTTATATTCAAAGAATACCTTGGCTTCTGAGTTCAGCAAAAAGCTTCTCTGAAAATTAAAATGAATTTGCCAGTATTATGGTGGAGCAAATTGAAAGAGTTGCTGGAAAGCAATATTGTAATCAAACCCGATGGAATTAAAGTGACCGCGATTAAGTAGAAGGAGTGCTTACGTACACATATTAGGTTTGTTCACTTATTAAATCAACAATGAGACTATCAAATCTCACAAAAATTCCACATTCCCGACAGGTTACTGCATTCAAAAGAGCAAGGAATGTGAGGAATCAAACGAACCGTGCCCAGTACTACGATTAGATTAATTTACTTTTGAAGGACAAGGGCAAAGAGGCAAAGTAATATAGTCTATAAAATCCGAAAGTAATCGACTATATCATTGTAAGGTGTTCGATCTGCTCCTATTTACATACTTTCTCTCATTTCAGTTCGGATTTTAAAGCATGGAGTTCCGAATAGTTTTCTTAAAAGGAATTCGTGATCCCAAACGAAGGTAGGAAATCTATAAATTTGTTTGAAACTTTCGCGGTCTATTTCACCCTTTTTGTGCTTGATTACTTCCTCTAACTAAATGTTGAGCTCACCCGGTTTTCTTTTTACCATTTGCACAGATTAGTGAGCATGAACTAATGCTGACCTTTTTCGACACGAAAGTTGGCGTCGTGGGATTTCTAAGCATTCTGGTTAACAGTAGATGGACGTGCGACGAAGTCAAAATCGCCGCTGTTTGTTACTAAAATTCTTCATCTACAAATGAAAAAGGCCGTATAAGCTAACGTATGGTCGTATATCGGACTTGCAGCTTTCGTCTTTCCCGAATTGATCACATGGAATCTCTCACAATCAGTGTCCTAAATGAGATCATGAAAATCGCCGTCTGAAAAGACTGTTCCGGTGATCGATGTGCAGCAGAAGAGTTAGTCTCTTTCGCTCACCAGAGGCGTGCTCGTGTTGACCGTTATCAATAGCGCCTTGTGCAATCCTTGATTTTATCGCATCTCAGTAGCTTTTCACAACCTGCCTACTTTGGCGGGAGCACCAATGATTAAGGCAATGGCAATGGATTTATACTGACTGAACCACTGTGGTTTCTTGGAGCCTTTGAACCAGGCTAACCAAAGCCATCCTCTCATCGTTTTCAACACTGGCGAGCTCCAAATCTTGGAAATCAGGTGATTTGGTACTTTGTAGCTATTTGGTGAAAGGACAGCGCAGATTTGAGGAATTACCTTTTTGCCCCAATAACATACGCAGATGACACACGATTTCTTAGTTTTTTGAAGCTTTATTTGATCCGTCTCCATAGCGTTTTATTCACTGAGCGAATCATAGTATTTCTAGCATTTAATTCGATTCTTCAACTTCTTCTTGATTGTTATACAAAGTACTCGTCGAGCACGTCTCCTTGCAATCTCAATGATAGCCTGGCTGTGGCGTTATAAAGGGCGCTAGTTGTTGACTGCCGAAGAGTGACGGGGTGAGGCTTAGTCCATATGCGCCGCGACCAGCATCACAGCCACACGTCCACGGCACCCCAACTTGAAAGAAATCGATCATTTTCTGAAATCATGTCAGAACTTGTGCAAGGCTTTACACAGAAATTTTATCAATATGTCAAGAAAAGAACTTTTCCAGCACATGTTCCCACGTTCGTTCACGTGCAGGCTCCTATAACGCTGCAGGCTGTTACTACAGAACTGAAACAAAATCACACGACTGCGTCATCTTCTCGGAGAGGGTGTCTTAGCGTGCTCATCAAAATCCGTCTTGGGATGAACATATTGGTCCACTGGGTTCAATACGCATTGGCGGATCTGTCTAGGTAAGATACAGAGCATACTTATTCAACTCACATATTGAGCCATTCTTGAGTAATGTCGAAATTGTTTACGACAATTTGTTATTGCTAATGCGAGATAATAAATACGGAGATCGAGCTATGAGTATATAATCTCCCATTTGGATGAGTTGTAATCGGAAATGGAACTGCGATCCAATCCCTGTACTGCTCCATGAACTGATTTGAAACTGTTCTCATAGCTGAGATCTCTCAAGTAATACATCTAGCTGACGATTCTGTCAGCTTGAATAACTCAAACTTCTTTCGTCAAAGATTCAATGCTCCTATGTCCATTGAATCCATCTCAGTGCCTGCGGGAATCAGCTGCAATATGTAAATATGCTTTGCACATTATCTGTCGCTCTTCCCACCCAAAACATTACTTCTTCTGTTTCCTATCAAACAAATAAATTCAACTAAATTATCAGAAAACGGTAACTGCCTACCGCTGTGGGGCATGCTTTGCGGGGTTTGAAGCAAGAGCAGAGTGCACCTTGCATAGGTAAGATTGGATTTTTTCTAAGTGACAAAATTATTTCTAAGAAGTTCTGAGTTAGAAGAAGTGATGAACCATGATTCAGGAAGCACACACATCGTATTAAATGGCGACAATCGTGCCATAAGATATCGTGACAATAAGGTTTTCTAACAATAAATTTTCAAAATCAAATCCAAAAAAAGGATGTTTTTAGCCTAAAAACGAAGTTGGTACGCCAGGGCCATACACCGATGTTTCGGAGGTTTGTCCTCCTCGTCAGTGACCCGCGCCCCACATTAAGCCCTGCACTGTAGCAAGGAGGGAGGCGTATGTGGTAAAAAGTGTTGGCATAGTGTACAATGACACTGGTCCATCACCATCAGTTGATGTTTCGGCTGGTAGACCAAGACTAATCCATTGAATCGACTGTTTCTAGAACCTCGTTATAAAAATTCAAAATCAAATCCAAAAAAAAGAATGATTTTAGCCTAAAAACGAGGTTGGTACGCCAGGGCCATACACCGGTGTTTTGGAGGCTCGTCCTCCTCGTCAGTGACCCCCGCCCCACATTAAGCCCTGCATTGTAGCAAGGAGGGAGGCGTATGTGGTAAAAGGTGATGGCATAGTGTACAATGACACTGGTCCATCACCATCAGTCGATGTTATGGGTGGTAGACCAAAACTAATCCATTGAATCGACTGTTTCTAAAACCTCGTTATAAATATTCAAAATCAAATCCAAAAAAATAAATTTTCACATTTGTGAGTAGTAGCATTGTAACTAGTGCGTTGTTTTACATAAGATACGGCATTACATAAATTTGTGAATAAGCTATTTAGATGTGAAAAAGGGGATTGCAGAATAATAAGGACAAAGCTGATATCGAACAGTGGAATGAATTGTGAGGAAGTGTACAACGTAAGTAAAATATACAGATACCACGTTAAAATTTAAGTTTGTAAAGGAGATGGCCTAATGATTATCTTCACCTTATCACTTCCTTTGATTCGTATCACAGTTCATTCACTGTGCGAACCCCACTACCTCTAGCAATGAATTCGTCTTCTCACGTTCATGGCTTGATTGAGGATTTATCTCGAAAGACGTAGAAGAATACTGGTCGAGCAGATCTTCTTGGGGTCTTGGGAATAGTCAGACATCCCTTTCCTCTTTGTATCCACGCAATGATTGTAATTAAACATACAGTCTTGACAAATCTTTTGTCGAGCGCTTCTTCCATAGGTATTCAACAAACTGGATAGAAGTTGAGCAAACAGTCTGTTCACTTCAAATTCTCTAGATCCCAGATAAAACAAAACTCTCCTATCAGCTTTCGCTTCAAAATATTACTTCTGATTACAGCCTTGGTTTTGAGCCCATTTACATAAAAATTATTTTATTATCTAAGTATGAATCAGGAAGATATTATAGAGCAGCGTGGAGTAGCGTTTACATATATGGCCTCTGGATTGATCGCGTCCTTTGGGATAACTAGGATCTACGTCACCTTAGGATTGACAATTGTTGTCTAATTCGATAGACTCAGTGGTACCTTTAGATGTGTTGATCATGAGATAGCTGACATTCAACGATTAATCTGCCTCATAAGAAAACTCTTACGTGCTAGGTGTACTTCTGGGGTATCTTGTCCAACATAGAGTCATCTTCAGATGTGTAGTTTGATCATCTGTTCTCAACACTTAGAACTTGCAAAACAAACAATGCGGTGAATTGGTTTATGCAGAAGGACTTACACCATCCATAGCTCCGATGATTTAGAGACAAAAAAACAAGCAATCTAGTGCTGAACCACGTTACATACTAAGCATCTAGCTAATTAAAGAACCCTGATAATAGAGTGCCAAGAGTTTGCCAGTTTTTAAAATATTGAACAATAACTCCTTATTCAACCGTTCCTTCGACCGAGGTGTTATGCTATACTTATTTATCCCGTAATGCCGAACAATATTCAAAACTTTCAAACTCAGACGGGAATCGCACCCGTTTTTCACCTTTTCCGGAGCGTGCGTTAAGCTACTGCACTCTCGAGGCTCCTGTTTTGCCACTTTACGATGCAAGATATCGATCTGCCAGCACTCAACTGTAAACGGTTTGGCTTCGTAAGCAACTATCGGATTTGAGCTCAGTTACACTGACAGATATTGGACATATGTAGAACAAGAATTCTTTGATGAAAAACAAGTAGACGAAGAATTTTTATTGATTACATGTATCCCATATCTGTCAGCGTAAATGGGTTCAAATTCGATTTGATTAGCAGGCCAAATTATTGACGCTTAGTTGCTGAAAGTTCGATACATTCTATGGCATAAAGAGTGAGAGTAGAACCGGAGTCTCGGCAGTGCATTTGCTTCGCACTTGCTTCCGTCAAGGGTAATATATGGGTTTAACTCCCGCCTAAGGCTCCAAGTTTTGCATATCACTCAAATTTATTGGATATTTGTATTAGTTGTTTCTGCTACTATACTAAGATAAAGTAGCTTGATGGAATTAGCAAAAATTAATCTAATTATTGAATATCACTCTGCGGTGAAGATGTGAATAGTTCGCAAAATTCTAGTGAATTTACTCTATTCATGAACGATTTCAATACATTTATGTCTAATTCGTTAATCCAGTTTCCACCTTTTCTGAAATACGAGATAACATCAGAAGCATCCATAACTACAATTGATAAACAGTCGAAATATTGACAAGCGATCTCACAAGTATTCGCAAAAGACATCGTGATCGTACAATTGATGTACAGCAGTGGGAACATTGCTAATAAATCATAATGCTGGAGAACATCACAATACATCTCGATTATTGAGCTGACACGAAGTTGAGATTTGAATAAAAGATAATTTCTATACAATCTAATGAAGAGCTAACGTGAGGTCTTCATCTTCCTCAAAACCGGATTGACCTACGTCGTTCGTTTATAGCTGATCGTGGTCGCAATGTCTGTGTTTACAGTAGGGTTAGAGTTTGTATAGAGCTGCGTATGGGGTGCAGAAAATTTTGTGCTTGGTTTGTCGTTGAAGTATATCATTTGCGCGCCATATTCAATTGGAATAGATAAATATTTAAGGCGGTAGAGTGCACCAATAAATTGCTCAGTATAGGTTGGAGAAAAATCCTCAACACCCGCAAAAATTTCAGACTTCATGTCTGTTTCACACTGCATCGGCTAATGTAAATCCATGAAAACATCTCCGGAATATTTCAATGAGAAACTTTCACGGCAATTGCAGTTGCACTGCATTAAATTTTGAATGACCCTCAGGAAATAAAATGCTGACGATGCGGAAAATGGGCTCCGAGTTTTAATACGCTATTGGTGGAAATGACAATTTTCGGCAAGAGATGCTGTGAAAGAGATCTGTGGTGCCGAAGATGAAGGAACTGTGAGCCATGAAAATTGGGTCTACCTGGCCGATCGCGATCGGATCAAACTTCGGGTTCGGCCAAGTGTGGCACGTCAAACTCCGTTCGGCAAGAAGGTCATGGTCTGCGTTTGGCGGAACTTTGAAGAATGCTTACATCTCAAACTTGTTTTGAATAGTCGCGCTCTCAAAGCCCAACTCTACTGCGAGCAGCTGGATCGAGCCTCTAATGCTTCAAAAGGAAAGTATTCGAACGCTGTAGAAGAGAAAGAGTGGTGTGTAAAATGGGCGTCAGTAGTGTAACGGATGAGCACGCGCTCCCGGAAGGAGCGAGGTGCGGGTTCTAGCCCTGACGCGAAAGTTTTGCACATCACTCTACATCAGCGGGTATGTATTAGAAACATCATACCACCGCTAGAAGGACTGAATAGAAAAAAAGGTATTCGGACATTGATTTGTCTAAAGCGCGCTATATTAGCTAAGCAATGCCAAACCCTTATACTTCAAAAAGTCTACGGAAATGTCTGATGAACTGAGGGAGGGGGAGACGAGATCTTGCCGTACCCAGCCTACAGTCCAAATGCTGCACTGTCCGATTAAGGTCCAATTTCGGCTAAACAGGACATTTCCTGCGTGTACGCCGATTCGAGAAATTTGATCAAGTTTAAGTGGCATGTCAGGAGTTCTTTGATTCAAAGCCCAAGGAATGGTTTTTCGAGCAGAGCCAAAAGCTTGCAGATCGTTGGTAGAAGGTCATGGATAATGATGGTCTTTGTTTTAAAGAATGATTATTGCTGTTTTCAACTGAATTTACGTAGAAACTTTGAACTTTTAGCGAATGTTAAGAAACTTTTTCTTCAACTTAATACATTAGTCATTGTTCTTTGAACATTTGCGTAGAGGGTGTTGTTTGATAAAGTAAAGTTTTTTGACAAGCTCCACATAATACGAATACGTTTTCATAACTGTAAACGTCTCCGCTGATGTCGACATCTTCAATGTGGAGCGAATTACGAAATCACGGGAAAGTTGCTCAGAAAAGCATGTAACAATACCTTAAAGTCGACTGTGTTTGGGAACTGGTTTTTCAAAAATCAATTTAGCCAGATGATTCAGTGAGCACTTACAATACTTAGCCGGCTCATGCACCTCAGACCTCCGCAACCTACCCCATGTTTATGATCCCGAAAAACATATATCAGTAGTGAAACACAGATCGGCCGGTTATATGGTGAGAAGTTCAGACGTAAGATGAACGAAACGAGAATAAATCGGAGTAAACGCGTTGCATTACCTTGTGTTTTCCCAGTCTTTCCTCTCTTATCGACAGTGGACGATCAGCTCGAATCGTCGGGTTTGAAGAAGACGAAACGCGTCGAAACGTTGGTCAAATAAGGCTGTTTATTAACAACCTCATACTACATACTTGAATGAGAAGAAAAACATGATTGATTTGTCGCTTCAAGGTTAGAGGAGATCAGCTTCACACTATGCCATTTCATTCGGTGCAAAAGGGTTAATAATAAGCTTTGGCACTAGAACACTAAACATCACATTTCTTAACCAAAAGGAATCAAAATTGCATGGTTTTGCTAGTGTTCAATTGCGTCTTTTCTTACAAAAATTTTTTTCAAAATATCAGTTACCTATGCTTGCTGTGAAATGGGGCCGTCTTTGGAAAAAATTCTCTTGTTCTTAAGCGCGAATGGAGGGCAGGGATAACGCTACTGAAGTTGAACTTAGGAATAACAGAGCTTGGAGGGGTGATACGGATACAGAAAGGACGGATAGAAAGTGGTTTGCGATGTTCAAAGCTGGAGAGAACGGTTTAGAGGATTAGTCGCGCTTAGGCTGTCCATACGAAGCTCCATTGATCGTGCACGCACTAGCATTTTCCCCTGCGCGTCATTCGTGCATCAATGGTAAGCGATTTTGCTACCACCACAGTTCCACCTTGATGTGAGTATAAGCAATTTGTATACCAAAATGTTTACAAGAAAATGAGCAATTGGACGATGCCATAATCATGTTGCTTTAATTGCATATATTGAATTAATTTTGTATTTATTGCTCCATGGTGAAAACTTATGGGATGTCTTAATATTATAGACTTTTGCTAAATAGATTGAACAGGAAACCAGTCTTCAAAAGCTTCGTGTAGGCTCAATCAACTAGAATAATGGCTAACGAGCAAGTTCAAATCTGGATTAAAATTGATTATCAAATGTTGCAATGGAGCTTCGACGAATCAGTAATTACACCGACTTCTGTAACATGTTTTGTCGAATGAAAAACAAATATTATTGTTAGACAATCACTATCAACAGCAATCATCTAGTATAAAGGGAGGATAAAGGGTGGTTTTCATTCAGACGGTGCTCTTCCTCCAAAGATCCGACTTGAACACGAAGACCACAGCGAGCACGAACAACGGTGAAGCATCGGCACGGATCAATCGCCTCTGAAGAAGACGACGCACGCCGATACGATAGACTAGTGGGTTTTTTTTTTCAATATCACCGTATAGAAGCTTTATTCAACAAGCAATATATGATTGAAAATCAATGTGTTGGCACTTTTAACTGGTATAATTGACCAACAAGACATAGCTATTTAGCAGGTGCTTCATACTCGATAAGAGAGATTCGTCGAACGAAGCTCTCGCTTCGCATTGTGCTCCAGCGAGAAGGGTCGAATTAACGCCCAACAAGCACGAAGATGACATGATGAAAATCAACGATAGTGGGCGCCAACTCGAACTGTCACTACCAAGAAGACGAAACACGTCGAAACGTTGACCTAGTGAGGTTTTTCTAGGTATTTTATGCTATAGACTCCAATCAACAAGGAATATATTCGTAGTTAGAGAAAAGTCGGCTATCATAATTTTATTGCAGACTCTCGCATGCTAACAAATACACCGACTTCTTTAGCATGTTTTATCAAGTAAAGAACGAGTTTTATTATTGGACAATCACTTTGAGTATCAACTATCCCATTTATAAAGAGCACCTCATTTAAGCGGGTGTTCTCATCAGAAGAAGATCCGGCTTGAACGACAATGAAGGCCACAAAGAGGACAAACGACTGGAAACCATGAGATCAAATCCGTCAATATGTTAACAAAGTGAGCTTTTCTAACATCTTCATCACTCAACAAACAGCATGTGATTGCAAATCAGTGTGTTAACATTTTCATGGGCTTCAACTGATTAGCAAAAGTAGCTCACTTAGCTATTTAGCACATGCTATATCCGTGCATGAGAAATTCGCCGAGTGAAGTTCTTCACTTGACGTACACTCCAGCGAAGAAGGTGTGACTCACACGAAACAAAGACGGAGATTTACTATGAAGACAAACGACAGTGAACAGTCGACTCCAACTATCGGCTCTGAAGAAGACCAAACACGTCAGAATGTTAGCCCAATAAAGCTTTATTATCAACCTTGTGTTACATGCTTAATCAAAGAAAAAGATTATTGGTTATGTCGAGACTGAATGAAAATCGGTGCACAAAATCTAGATCTCAGTAAGCCTTTGCTTAATATGTAACATTTGTGAAACCCACTTTGTGGCCGATAGCTGAGTTTGATTTCCAGTCATTACGACGGATCGCGGTTAATGTGTGAATTGATGAGTACGTAACATACGAAAGCAGAGTCATTTCAAATTACAAAAGATTCCAAATGCTGCGCAGTGTGGTCGATCATTGAGTGATGGTAAGGTATGGTAAAACTAATGTACACATATAGCTTCAAAGCGATAAATCAAAGAGTCTCCTGGAGTGCTGTCATTTTACAATCTCTCATGTCTCTCAGTGCTAAATTTGCTTATTTCCAATTGCACAAACAGAATCAGCCAGTTCACTACCCTATCTTTCAGGGGACTGCCGATTTTTCTTGCATTTCGCGAATTATGAGATGAAACCAAGGCGCATGACAAGATTCATCCATATTTTCACTCGACTGTATGTGAGACCATGCTATTCAATGCAATATAATCTGGTAAAATTTTTAGAGCCTCTCAGGCGTCCGATGTGGCATTTCGAGTCGTGTTATGGCGTTACTCGCACGCATTCAGCAGTCAGCCGCGGTATTTTGAATGTAAAAATAAGAAAAGTTCATGAAAAATCACAAATAAATCAGAATAAAACTACAGCGTAATCTTCTATCTTTCCACACTCCATTCTCTCATATGAAGTGATTATTAACCATCAACGTTCACAGCACTTCCACAAACGCCTGAGAAATACTTCCAGTCTCGGAATTCCTGGCTTAGAAAAATAGGAGAGATATTCATGAAAAATCAGAAATGAATGAGAA
This sequence comes from Parelaphostrongylus tenuis, assembly GCA_019055375.1. Classification (NCBI taxonomy): domain Eukaryota; kingdom Metazoa; phylum Nematoda; class Chromadorea; order Rhabditida; family Metastrongylidae; genus Parelaphostrongylus; species Parelaphostrongylus tenuis. Next base: position 28,284 of record JAHQIW010002386.1, read on the forward strand.
GAAAACCCTCATAATCTTTTCGTTTTTTCGCCTTTTCTTCTTTCATTTAAAACGTTCACTAGCACTAGTTCCTCCACAGAATCAGTGATTTGGTAGAAAGAATTGCCGAGATAGCTACCGCGACCTTTGGAAAAATAGGGAGAAAATTTATAGCAATGGTAAATAGGTCAGAATGAAAAGTTCCGCTAATCTCTCTTTTTTCAAAGCTTGCTAGCGGTAGCCGGTCCGCAATATTATCGATATGCTGGAAACAGTGCCAATCTTGATAAAAACTGGGTACCTTGAAAAAAAATTACTTGAATTTTCTGCTTTACCTGCTTCTTGTGTCATGATGCCACAAATATACATACATCTGAGAGTCTGAGTGGTATGTACAGCATTCAACATCAAATGTAGATGAATCCGCGTTTCATTCAGACCTGTTCGAATGCGCGTGTACCACTACACAACCGATTCCACTACTTTGCACCACTCGTTCGCCGTTATATCCTATCATAGCTGTCAACAACCAACCTTTAACGGATCTTGTCGGATAAGCGCATTTGAGCATTGATCGTAATCAAGTTAATCGCTTGAAAACCATAGGAGTCATTTTGACCTATGGGGCATTTCGCGCACCAGAGTTTTCTACAGCACAAGCATAAGAAGTGATTATGCGAGGGAGATAACGTGATAAATTAGGGGGCAAAAAGAATAATATCACTATCAAATGATGAAATATCACTAAAGAGATTTCTGTGAAGCTTCCTATTTTTTTAACCGAAAGAACTCTCATGTGTCAACAAATGGCCTAGTTTTCAGCAAGAAGAGCCACATATTCCCAAAAATAAAAACGAGCAGTTTTTCATTTGTCTTCTTATGACCGAAAAAAACCCTATAATTCAGAGCAAGCGTAGGAAAGTTATATACTAAAATGTTTGCAAGAAAATTCACAACTAAACGACACCAAAATCATGCAATTTTATTGAAAATTATATTGAAAACCAAAACGTTGCGAATTTTTATACGACGGGCTACATAAAGGTGTTGTGAACTACTGAATTGTGCCCTTCACTGGAATGCTGATCACGTTTTACAAAAGCGCCTTTCCTTTATATACAGGCTTAGACTGTGCTCGATCTTGACTGCAGTTGCCACAAAGAAGCCTCATAATCTTTAAGAAACATCAACAGCTTCCTTTTACAAAAGGTCTATAACAAAGTGTGATGCCACTGATCACCCAATTTGCTCACACGGTTGTACTCATTTGAAAATCTGCATCTTTAATCCAAGATTCTATGATGAGCCGAAAACAAATCATATAATCGCAGGATGACGCTTTTCTCTTGTGGTCATTGGAGTTGCCCTACAGTCAGAGCTCATAAACGTTTCTTCACAGTTTGACTTCGGTGATTACATCACAAGAAGTACAGCAATTGGAAAACAGGATTTCTTCTAACAGAATGATGCCTCTTTACGACTGCATCAATTTTATTTGCTGCTCAATTGCCGTACCGTTAAAAAATGTTTTAACGAAATCTTTTTCTACTGAAAGTTTTTGAAAGGTTGACTAAGTCATCGTCAGGGCGACAAAGAACTGCGCTGTCTTTGCAAAATGGAGTAAATATTCCCGGAAGTTTGCTTGTTGAGAATGATATTTTCTTTCCCTTAAGTTTCGAGATGACCGTTCCGGGATTTTATGCGAGTCGCCATTGTTTGTGAGCCATTGACGATATCGTTATCTCAGTAATAGTGACTTACGGCATAGTTTTACTTTTAGCTGGGTCCCTCAATCATAACGGTGATATAGTTCGCGGTTTGGAAGAACAAGCGAGAAGCGATCCATGCTTTATGTGGTGATTTGAAGCATAGGGAAATATTCAGCCAAAATGATGTAGCGAATCATTGAGAGAAAAATAAAATAACATTGAGGAAAGTTCACGCCTTATGTATTGTTAATTAGGCATCTCAGTGTGACTGTGTTAAGTAACCAGAAGAACTAGTTAGGTGCGTATATGACTCGTCTTAACGCGCGGTAGTTTCGTCATTTGTTTCTTTGATGTTGCGGTGTTGTGGCCTTCATCCATGGAAGTGGTACATTCATCTAACGACTTGACTGCCATTTGCCGTTTTGTTACCTTTCGCGTTCATTATCACATTTAAGATGAGGCAAGCGTGATTTCCTTTAGAACCTCCAAAGGTAATCGCCAGACATTATTCAAGAAGGGGAATTTGTGATAGTGGCTTCATTTTCCAGAGAGACAGGGACTTTTACGCACAGCTATGAATCCTTTAGTGTCGACTAATCACACATGGGCGGTCTAATAAGCAACAAATAATGACTGGTATTTGAGTTTTCTGACTTTATTTCCAATTATTTCATGAGGCAGCTCAACTACTATTTATTGTAGACTAAATTTTCCACTTATTTTTTCTACAAAACCTTCGCTTGCTCCCATTCCAGCTATTTTTTCATTCTCATTGTTGTCTTGCATTCCTCACCCACAGACATCTTCGAATTTACTTGTGGGTTGGGCGGGCAGCTGAGAAACTTTTTTTTTCATAGATCCTGTTGAATGCTGGTCGCCTTTTTTTCTGGATAACTCCACAAGAGTATTTCCGGGTTTTCAACAATCAGTCAAGATACATTTGTAAGCAATAAAATCCTTCTTAACATTTCTAATATCAAGTTGACAACTTACAAATGATGCGAGCTTTACTTTGCTCGTGCCAGCATCAAAAGTACGTGTTCAAATATTAAGAAAGATCTTTTCACATTTTCCCTGAGTTTTCCAAAAAGGGCTTAATTCATAAATATTCTACTTGCATTTTGATAGTTCTTTTGAGACCTCGGATTACTGGTGTAGCAATATGCTATTATTAAATTGATATCGAACTAGCGAACATGTGGACTACAATGACCGCTGACCACTCTGCTATACACGTCTTAAATTGTCGCAAGCTTCAGAAAAAACTTGCATTATGCGTCATGTGTCAGTGGAGTTTAATCTATGGCATAACTCATAGGAAACTGATAAACGTCGACCGCTTTATGCTTCATCTTCTTATCAAATATTAAGGATGAAGGATAAAGTTGTCGACTGTGATATTCGCTCAGGGACGCCTCATCTATTGATACTCTTCTAGCATCTTTTGAGATGATCGAATGCATGTCTTGACTTTTCGTTGATTCGAAGTGGTCAGTTTGCGTATAAAGTCAGTGCTGCTATCCTCTCAGACAAGCCTGGCAACAATTCACCGGCCCCTCCGAAGATCCGACTCGAACACGAAGACTACAGCGAGGACGAACGACGGTGAAGCATCGGCACGGATCAATCGCCTCTGAAGAAGAAGAGGCACGCCGATACGATAGACTAGTGGGTTTTTTTTTTAATATCACCGTATAGAAGCTTCAATCAACAAGCAATATATGATTGAAAACCAATGTGTTGGCACTTTTAACTGGTATAATTGGCCAACAAGACATAGCTATTTAGCAGGTGCTTCATACTCGATAAGAGAGATTCGTCGAATGAAGCTCTCGCTTCGCATTGTGCTCCAGCGAGAAAGGTCGGATTCACGCACAACAAGCACGAAGATTACATGATGAAAATCACCGATAGTGGGCGCCAACTCGAACTGTCACTACCAAGAAGACGAAACACGTCGAAACGTTGGCCTAGTGAGGTTTTTCTAGGTATTTTATGCTATAGACTCCAATCAACAAGGAATATATTCGTAGTTAGAGAAAAGTCGGCTATCATAATTTTATTGCAGACTCTCGCATGCTAACAAATACACCGACTTCTTTAGCATGTTTTATCAAGTAAAGAACGAGTTTTATTATTGGACAATCACTTTGAGTATCAACTATCCCATTTATAAAGAGCACCTCATTTAAGCGGGTGTTCTCATCAGAAGAAGATCCGGCTTGAACGACAATGAAGGCCACAAAGAGGACAAACGACTGGAAACCATGAGATCAAATCCGTCAATATGTTAACAAAGTGAGCTTTTCTAACATCTTCATCTCTCAACAAACAGCATGTGATTGCAAATCAGTGTGTTAACATTTTCATGGGCTTCAACTGATTAGCAAAAGTAGCTCACTTAGCTATTTAGCACATGCTATATCCGTGCATGAGAAATTCGCCGAGTGAAGTTCTTCACTTGACGTACACTCCAGCGAAGAAGGTGTGACTCACACGAAACAAAGACGGAGATTTACTATGAAGACAAACGACAGTGAACAGTCGACTCCAACTATCGGCTCTGAAGAAGACCAAACACGTCAGAATGTTAGCCCAATAAAGCTTTATTATCAACCTTGTGTTACATGCTTAATCAAAGAAAAAGATGTATTGGTTATGTCGAGACTGAATGAAAATCGGTGCACAAAATCTAGATCTCAGTAAGCCTTTGCTTAATATGTAACATTTGTGAAACCTACTTTGTGGCCGATAGCTGAGTTTGATTTCCAGTCATTACGACGGATCGCGGTTAATGTGTGAATTGATGAGTACGTAACATACGAAAGCAGAGTCATTTCAAATTACAAAAGATTCCAAATGCTACGCAGTGCGGTCGATCATTGAGTGATGGTAAGGTATGGTAATAACTGTCATCTCGAAATTAAAACGAAAGAAAATATCATTCCCAACTAGCAAACTTCCGAGGCTATTTGCTCCATTTTGCAAAGACTGCGCAATTCTTTGTGGCATTGACGATGACTTAGTCAACCTTTCCAAGATCCTCAGTAGAAAAAGTTTTTGTTGAAACATTTTCAAAGGATGCGGCAATTGAGCAGCAAATAAAATTGATGCAGTCGTAAAGAGGCATCATTCTGTTAGAAGAAATCCTGTTTTCCAATTGCTGTACTTCTTGTGATGTAATCACCGAAGTCAAACTGTGAAGAAACGTTTATGAGCTCTGACTGTAGGGCAACTCCAATGACCACAAGAGAAAAGCGTCATCCTGCGATTATATGATTTGTTTTCGGCTCATCATAGAATCTTGGATTAAAGATGCAGATTTTCAAATGAGTACAACCGTGTGAGCAAATTGGGTGATCAGTGGCATCACACTTTGTTATAGACCTTTTGTAAAAGGAAGCTGTTGATGTTTCTTAAAGATTATGAGGCTTCTTTGTGGCAACTGCAGTCAAGATCGAGCACAGTCTAAGCCTGTATATAAAGGAAAGGCGCTTTTGTAAAACGTGATCAGCATTCCAGTGAAGGGCACAATTCAGTAGTTCACAACACCTTTATGTAGCCCGTCGTATAAAAATTCGCAACGTTTTGGTTTTCAATATAATTTTCAATAAAATTGCATGATTTTGGTGTCGTTTAGTTGTGAATTTTCTTGCAAACATTTTAGTATATAACTTTCCTACGCTTGCTCTGAATTATAGGGTTTTTTTCGGTCATAAGAAGACAAATGAAAAACTGCTCGTTTTTATTTTTGGGAATATGTGGCTCTTCTTGCTGAAAACTAGGCCATTTGTTGACACATGAGAGTTCTTTCGGTTAAAAAAATAGGAAGCTTCACAGAAATCTCTTTAGTGATATTTCATCATTTGATAGTGATATTATTCTTTTTGCCCCCTAATTTATCACGTTATCTCCCTCGCATAATCACTTCTTATGCTTGTGCTGTAGAAAACTCTGGTGCGCGAAATGCCCCATAGGTCAAAATGACTCCTATGGTTTTCAAGCGATTAACTTGATTACGATCAATGCTCAAATGCGCTTATCCGACAAGATCCGTTAAAGGTTGGTTGTTGACAGCTATGATAGGATATAACGGCGAACGAGTGGTGCAAAGTAGTGGAATCGGTTGTGTAGTGGTACACGCGCATTCGAACAGGTCTGAATGAAACGCGGATTCATCTACATTTGATGTTGAATGCTGTACATACCACTCAGACTCTCAGATGTATGTATATTTGTGGCATCATGACACAAGAAGCAGGTAAAGCAGAAAATTCAAGTAATTTTTTTTCAAGGTACCCAGTTTTTATCAAGATTGGCACTGTTTCCAGCATATCGATAATATTGCGGACCGGCTACCGCTAGCAAGCTTTGAAAAAAGAGAGATTAGCGGAACTTTTCATTCTGACCTATTTACCATTGCTATAAATTTTCTCCCTATTTTTCCAAAGGTCGCGGTAGCTATCTCGGCAATTCTTTCTACCAAATCACTGATTCTGTGGAGGAACTAGTGCTAGTGAACGTTTTAAATGAAAGAAGAAAAGGCGAAAAAACGAAAAGATTATGAGGGTTTTCTTCTCATTCATTTCTGATTTTTCATGAATATCTCTCCTATTTTTCTAAGCCAGGAATTCCGAGACTGGAAGTATTTCTCAGGCGTTTGTGGAAGTGCTGTAAACGTTGATGGTTAATAATCACTTCATATGAGAGAATGGAGTGTGAAAAGATAGAAGATTACGCTGTAGTTTTATTCTGATTTATTTGTGATTTTTCATGAACTTTTCTTATTTTTACATTCAAAATACCGCGGCTGACTGCTGATGCGTGCGAGTAACGCCATAACACGACTCGAAATGCCACATCGGACGCCTGAGAGGCTCTAAAAATTTTACCAGATTATATTGCATTGAATAGCATGGTCTCACATACAGTCGAGTGAAAATATGGATGAATCTTGTCATGCGCCTTGGTTTCATCTCATAATTCGCGAAATGCAAGAAAAATCGGCAGTCCCCTGAAAGATAGGGTAGTGAACTGGCTGATTCTGTTTGTGCAATTGGAAATAAGCAAATTTAGCACTGAGAGGCATGAGAGATTGTAAAAATGACAGCATTCCAGGAGACTCTTTGATTTATCGCTTTGAAGCTATATGTGTACATTAGTTTTACCATACCTTACCATCACTCAATGATCGACCACACTGCGTAGCATTTGGAATCTTTTGTAATTTGAAATGACTCTGCTTTCGTATGTTACGTACTCATCAATTCACACATTAACCACGATCCGTCGTAATGACTGGAAAATCAAACTCAGCTACCGGCCACAAAGTGGGTTTCACAAATGTTACATATTAAGCAAAGGCTTACTGAGATCTAGATTTTGTGCACCGATTTTCATTCAGTCTCGACATAACCAATAAATCTTTTTCTTTGATTAAGCATGTAACACAAGGTTGATAATAAAGCTTTATTAGGCTAACATTCTGACGTGTTTGGTCTTCTTCAGAGCCGATAGTTAGAGTCGACTGTTCACTGTCGTTTGTCTTCATAGTAAATCTCCGCCTTTGTTTCGTGTGAGTCACACCTTCTTCGCTGGAGTGTACGTCAAGTGAAGAACTTCACTCGGCGAATTTCTCATGCACGGATATAGCATGTGCTAAATAGCTAAGTGAGCTACTTTTGCTAATCAGTTGAAGCCCATGAAAATGTTAACACACTGATTTGCAATCACATGCTGTTTGTTGAGAGATGAAGATGTTAGAAAAGCTCACTTTGTTAACATATTAACGGATTTGATCTCATGGTTTCCAGTCGTTTGTCCTCTTTGTGGCCTTCGTTGTCGTTCAAGCCGGATCTTCTTCTGATGAGAACACCGGCTTAAATGAGGTGCTCTTTATAAATGGGATGGTTGATACTCAAAGTGATTGTCCAATAATAATACTCGTTCTTTACTTGATAAAACATGTTAAAGAAGTCGGTGTATTTGTTAGCATGTGAGAGTCTGCAATAAAATTATGATAGCCGACTTTTCTTTAACTACGAAATTACTGATTATTCATATATTCCTTGTTGATTGGAGTCTATAGCATAAAATACCTAGAAAAACCTCACTAGGCCAACGTTTCGACGTGTTTCTTCTTCTTGGTAGTGACAGTTCGAGTTGGCGCCCACTATCGTTGATTTTCATCATGTCATCTTCGTGCTTGTTGGGCGTGAATCCGACCTTTCTCGCTGGAGCACAATGCGAAGCGAGAGCTTCATTCGACGAATCTCTCTTATCGAGTATGAAGCACCTGCTAAATAGCTATGTCTTGTTGGTCAATTATACCAGTTAAAAGTGCCAACGCATTGATTTTCAATCATATATTGCTTGTTGATTGAAGCTTCTATAAGGTGATATTGAAAAAAAAAACCCACTAGTCTATCGTATCGGCGTGCGTCGTCTTCTTCAGAGGCGATTGATCCGTGCCGATGCTTCACTGTCGTTCGTGCTCGCTGTGGTCTTCGTGTTCAAGTCGGATCTTTGGAGGAGGAGCACCGTCTGAATGAAAACCACCCTTTATTCTCCCTTTATACTGGATGATTGCTGTTGATAGTGATTGTCCAACAATAATATTTGTTTTTCATTCGACAAAACATGTTACAGAAGTCGGTGTAATTACTGATTCGCCGAAGCTCCATTGCAACATTTGATAATCAATTTTAATCCAGATTTGAACTTGCTCGTTAGCCATTATTCTAGTTGATTGAGCCTACACGAAGCTTTTGAAGACTGGTTTCCTGTTCAATCTATTTAGCAAAAGTCTGTAATATCAAGTCATCCCATAAGTTTTCACCATGGAGCAATAAATACAAAATTAATTCAATATATGCAATTAAAGCAACATGATTATGGCATCGTCCAATTGCTCATTTTCTTGTAAACATTTTGGTATACAAATTGCTTATACTCACATCAAGGTGGAACTGTGGTGGTAGCAAAATCGCTTACCATTGATGCACGAATGACGCGCAGGGGAAAATGCTAGTGCGTGCACGATCAATGGAGCTTCGTATGGACAGCCTAAGCGCGACTAATCCTCTAAACCGTTCTCTCCAGCTTTGAACATCGCAAACCACTTTCTATCCGTCCTTTCTGTATCCGTATCACCCCTCCAAGCTCTGTTATTCCTAAGTTCAACTTCAGTAGCGTTATCCCTGCCCTCCATTCGCGCTTAAGAACAAGAGAATTTTTTCCAAAGACGGCCCCATTTCACAGCAAGCATAGGTAACTGATATTTTGAAAAAAATTTTTGTAAGAAAAGACGCAATTGAACACTAGCAAAACCATGCAATTTTGATTCCTTTTGGTTAAGAAATTTGATGTTTAGTGTTCTAGTGCCAAAGCTTATTATTAACTCTTTTGCACCAAATGAAATGGCATAGTGTGAAGCTGATCTCTTCTAACTTTGGAGCGACAAATCAATCATGTTTTTCTTCTCATTCAAGTATGTAGTACGAGGTTGTTAATAAACAGTCTTATTTGACCAACGTTTCGACGCGTTTCGTCTTCTTCAAACCCGGCGATTCGAGCTGACCGTCCACTGTCGATAAGAGGGGAAAGACTGGGAAAACACAAGGTAATGCAACGCGTTTACGCCGATTTATTCTCGTTTCGTTCATCTTACGTCTGAACTTCTCACCATATAACCGGCCGATCTGTGTTTCACTACTGATATATGTTTTTCGGGATCATAAACATGGGGTAGGTTGCGGAGGTCTGAGGTGCATGAGCCGGCTAAGTATTGTAAGTGCCCACTGAATCATCTGGCTAAATTGATTTTTGAAAAACCAGTTCCCAAACACAGTCGACTTTAAGGTATTGTTACATGCTTTTCTGAGCAACTTTCCCGTGATTTCGTAATTCGCTCCACATTGAAGATGTCGACATCAGCGGAGACGTTTGCAGTTATGAAAACGTATTGGTATTATGTGGAGCTTGTCAAAAAACTTTACTTTATCAAACAACACCCTCTACGCAAATGTTCAAAAAACAATGACTAATGTATTAAGTTGAAGAAAAAGTTTCTTAACATTCGCTAAAAGTTCAAAGTTTCTACGTAAATTCAGTTGAAAACAGCAATAATCATTCTTTAAAACAAAGACCATTGTTATCCATGACCTTCTACCAACGATCTGCAAGCTTTTGGCTCTGCTCGAAAAACCATTCCTTGGGCTTTGAATCAAAGAACTCCTGACATGCCACTTAAACTTGATCAAATTTCTCGAATCGGCGTACACGCAGGAAATGTCCTGTTTAGCCGAAATTGGACCTTAATCGGACAGTGCAGCATTTGGACTGTAGGCTGGATACGGCAAGATCTCGTCTCCCCCTCCCTCAGTTCATCAGACATTTCCGTAGACTTTTTGAAGTATAAGGGTTTGGCATTGCTTAGCTAATATAGCGCGCTTTAGACAAATCAATGTCCGTATACCTTTTTTTCTATTCAGTCCTTCTAGCGGTGGTATGATGTTTCTAATACATACCCGCTGATGTAGAGTGATATGCAAAACTTTCGCGTCAGGACTAGAACCCGCACCTCGCTCCTTCCGGGAGCGCATGCTCTATCCGTTACACTACTGACGCCCATTTTGCACACCACTCTTTCTGCTCTACAGCGTTCGAATACTTCCCCTTTGAAGCATTATAGGCTCGATCCAACTGGTCGCAGTAGAGTTAGACTTTGAGAGCTCGACTATTCGGAACAAGCTTGAGATGTAAGCATCCTTCAAAGTTTCCCCAAACGCAGATCATGACCTTCTCGCCGAAAGGATTTTGACGTGCAACTCTTGGCCGAACCCGGTGTTTGATCCGATCGCGATCGGCCAGGTAGACCCAATTTTCATGGCTCACAGTTCCTTCATCTTCGGCACCACAGATCTCTTTCACAGCATCTCTTACCGAAAATTGTCATTTCCACCAATAGCGTATTAAAACTCGGAGCCCATTTTCCGCATCGTCATCATTTTATTTCCTGAGGTTCATTCAAAATTTAATGCAGTGCAACTGCAATTGCCGTGAAAGTTTCTCATTGAAATATTCCGGAGATGTTTTCATGGATTTACATTATCTACTTCACAACATCTCTTGTCGAAAGTTGTCATCTCCACCAATAGCGTATTAAAACTCAGAACCCAATTTGTGCATCGTCATTTTATTTCCTGAGCGTCAGTCGAAATGTGATGCAGTGCAACTAAAGTTCTTGTGAAAGTTTTTTATGGAGATATTTTTGAGATGTTCTCATTGATTTTCGTTAGCCGATACTGTGTGAAATAGACCATTGAAATTTTGCGGTTGTAGAGGACTTTTTCTCAACCTAGTACCAAGCAATTTATTGGTGCACTTTTCCGCCTTAAATATTTATCTATTCCAACTGAATATGGCCCGCAAATGATATACTTCTATGACAAACCAAGCATAAAATTTTCTGCACCCCACACTCAGCTCTATACAAACTATAATCCGACAGTGAACACAAACGTTGCGACCACGATCAGCTATAAACCAACGGCGTAGGTCAATCCGGTTTGGAGAAAATGAATACCTCACGTTAGCTCTTCAATAGGATGTATAAAAATTATCTTTTAATTAAATCTTAACCTCGTGTCAGCTCAATAATCGAGAAATACGTCAAGATTCTTCCAGCATCTTGATATATTAAGAAAGTTCTTATTGCTGTACATCAAATGTACGATCACGAGGTTTTTTTGCGATTACTAGTGAGATCGCTTGTCAATTTTCCGACTGTTCATCAATTGTAGGTATGGATGCTTCTGATGTTAGCTCATATTTCAAAGAAGATGGGAAGTGATTTCGCGAATTAGGCATAAAGGGAGTGAAATCGTTTATTAACAGATTAAATTCACTAGAATTTTGCGAACTGCTCATATCTTCACCGCAGAATGATATTCAGTGATTAGATTAATCTTCGCTGATTTCAACAAGCTACTTTACCCTAGTGTAGTAGCTGGAATGACTAATACAAATATCCAGTAGTGTTGAGTGATATGCAAAACCTGGAGCGTCAGATGGGAGACGAACCCATGCATTACCCTTGACGGAGGCGAGTGCGAAGCGAATGCACTATTGAGACTCCGGTTCTACGCTCACTTCTTCTGCCATACAATGTACGAACTTTCAGCAACTAAGCGTCAATGATTTGGCCTGCTAATCAAATATCGGCTTTGAACACAATTACGCTGACAGATATGGGATACATGCAGTCAACAAGAATTCTTTGTCTACTTGTTTTTTATCAAAAAATTCTTTTTCTACATATGTCCATTATCTGTCAGTGTAACTGAGCTCAAGTCCGATATTCGCTTACCATGCCAAACCGTTTACAGTTGATTTCTGGCAGATCGATATCCTGTATCGTAGAGTGGCAAAACAGGAGCCTCGATAGTGCAATAGCTTAACACAAGCTCAAAAGTGAAAAATGGGTGCGATTTCCGTCTGAGTTTGGAAGTTTTGAATATTAGCCTAGCCTATAATATATTAGCCTAATATATTAGGATAGCCTAGCTGTGACGTTTCATAAGGAATTCGTTGTTGACTGTGAGAGGGTGCCGGCGATGGGTATCGATGTCGCGCGTGCTGCGGCAATATTGCATTCACTCGATTGCGGCGCTCTCACACTATATATATATATGCATAAAGGATAATCTTGGCGTTTGTCATTCTACTAGAGATGCGTCATGCATTCGTCTTCCATTTTCTACGTCGTTTGAGGTGATCGAATGCATATTTAGCCTTTTTAATAACTCGCGGTGGTCTACCGCTCTATCGAGTTAGTGCTGCATATCCTCCCAGACAAGCCTGAGACCTGTCTAGCACCAATTTAGCGACCAGGGAGATATAAATGGCTTCGTGAGCTATGATCTCGAAATCGAACCATCGACTTTGTGTGTAAATCAGAGCACTAACCACTGTCCCTCATGCGCTCGCTCTTTATATACATATGTTATGCATACTCATGTATATGTATATATATATTATATATATATATGTATTTGTACTATGTACATTGTATATACACACTTAGTTATATGAGCGTAATCTATAATTTTGCATATATATATATATATATATATATCGTTTCTGGTACCTATAGAGCTAATAATACGCACTTGGTTAACTTAGAACACATTTGCGGAAAAATCATCATTTATGGCCATTTGCCCAAATGCACTCAGACGGCGGCATCTATTATCCGAGTGAAGTCATTAAGTTGAAGGTATCTATTCAAAAATCCTTTAGTCTGCTTCCAAATAAGTGGATCCTTTGCACACAAAGCTGAGCGCCATTTGTAGGACAAGATGAACATGGTGATTCAAAGCAGCTCGAATAACATTGACGATTACCTCGTCTATCAGGTTCACGTCTGAAGGTTTTCTTAGTACACTTTTATAATAATAATTTGAGAATAATCATGATATGTTGGCATTGTAAAATTTTTTATGCCTTGGAAGTGAAGTTGAGGAGCTCTAAACTCAACATTGTCTTAGGCGCACAAGGTCGCCCAAAATGCTCTCGTGAATTCCAATTTTTTGCTACAATATTCCATTTCCAACATCTCAGCCTTTCATGAACGATATCTTGAATAAATTGACACAAAATCATTGTCGTTTCGACCCATATGTTCTGTGGAAACTTATATATTATCCTCCTGATTTATTCCGTTTCTTGAAGTGACAGTGATACTCGAACACTTGAATGGCTCGTGTTCACTTATAGTGCGGTTACAGCACAGTTTTAATCCGTCTCTCTCTAGCATAATCGTTGACCATGACCGTGGTTGAACTCAGGCATAGTGACGTCCGCGAGGCCATTTCCGTACTCCTAAACTCGTTTATATTCGAGAATACAGATAGTTGACATTGAGCACAGACACGTCCACCCATCGCTTGGGTGATCTTCCAAGAAGGCGCTTAGTTTTCTACATTTGTGAAGTTATTTTCTATATCTTTTGCTCATTATTATTCATTTACTAATTCCGTGTTTAGCTACATTTTCAACCTCTTTGATTCACCTGCTCGATCCTTTCTATTCAGTAGATGGCATCATTAATTCAGTTTATTTACTCAATCCGCAACTATTTTAGCTCTCATCCATCGTTTCGGAAATACTTGGGTTCATTACCTCGTTGAATTTGCACGATCCATTGTGCAAGGTTTCAAGGCAAGCCGCTCCAGAATTTTTCAAGGAATTCCGATTCTACGGTCGTGGCACCAGATGAAAAACCGATGTGTAAGTCGCGTCCACTGATAGAGAGAATATATAACCTAATTTCATGGTCAGGCCTCAGGTAAGTTTCACTAAGTAAGTAACATTTCGTGATCTCTAATTGTGATAACTATCAAATAACACGAATAAGCAATAAAAGACAGTCTATTTCTTCCTATCATTCCCATAACCATGCAAGCTATTACTATACATCTGAAACAACATCACACATTTTCGTCATCTTTTGGGAGAAGGTTTCTTAGCGTAGCTCTTCAAACCCGTCTTGAGGATAATCATGCACCCTGGACGCTTGCCCAGCTCTTTAAAGTAGGCATAAGGTCTGTATGCTGTTATCAATTTTGAAATGCCTTACATGTACTGTCTGAAAATTTGACAGGAGTCCATTGCATCAGTCGACATGGAAAAACAATCCTTATACACATGAACATATTCATCCATCGCGATCAATAAGCATTCGCAGATCTGTGAGCCTGAACTTAATAAGATACAGAGCTTACTTTTTCAACTCATATATTATGTCACACTTGAGTAATGTCGAAATTGTTTACGACGATTTGTTATTGCTAATGCGAGATAACAAAGATGGAGATCGAGCTATGAGGATATGCTCTACGGTTTGGATAAGTTGTAATAGGAAATGGGAGTACGAGCTAATCCCTGTACTGCTCCATGAGCTGGTCTAAAATTGTCTTTATAGCTGAGATCTCTCAACAATACATCCAACTGACGATTCTGTCAGTTCAAATAACCCAAACGTCCTGCGTGAAAGATTCAATGCTCCTATGTCAATTGAATCCATCTCAGTGCCTGTAGCAATTACTAGTGCTACACTACAGTCACACTGTTTATCCAGAAATTGAGCACAAAGATAGAATTAACGAAACCTACGCTACCGAACGGTTACTTATAGTTCCAGGGTGCACTTCTGTCGAGTGAGAATATCCGTGTGTAAAACACAAATATTTTCCTCTGGTTACAGCGTTAAGAAGAAGCTCTATCATAAAACAGCCTCGTCGCGCAATAACTAGAGATTTGAGCATTTGAATGATTATTAGAAGTCCAATGGAAAATCTTCAGGTAGTGAAAGAGGTCGTTTCTTCATTTGTTTCCGGATAACGGGAAAGAATGAAAAGTAAAACTGGCGTAAATAAGAGTGCTGTGCAAAACGAGCGTCGGTAGTGCAACGGTTAGCATACGCTCCTGGGAAGAATGAGATTTGATCTTCAATCCCGGCTGACGCAAACATTTTTGCACAGCACTCCACATATTGGGTATACTACAATATTACACCACTGCAAGTGGCAGTGGAAATAAAAAGAATTCAAAATGATTTAATGTAAAAAACGCGTATAAAGCGCCGATCCAACGTATCGTTCCAGTTTACATGATGTTATCGGATTACTTATACTCATGCCCACTGGACAGAGGCTTCTGGCGTGCCATGCCCTCTTCACAGCTACTCAGTTGAAGAGGCACTAATATGAACTTCAGCCGGCATAAGCATGAATTCGATTCGCAAAGTATGCGGCTAGGAGTACATCTTATACATACACGATATCAATCGTCAACTTTCGACTGTTAATAGTGGAAGTGGAAGTTTTATAACAGCACAAATACTGGTTAGTAGCTTAAACATCATTGGCATTATAATAGGACTCTAGCCTTTGAGATATTAAAGACAAGACGACTTATATGGCACATCTGGAGTCGAGACGTCATTGTGCATTCCTTGTGTGCAATAATTCACATTCGCGTCGTTGAACGCAGTACAAGGCATTGATTCATAATAGGCAAACTCTTAAGATCTAAACATTGCTATCAGTTCGACGAGTCGTAAATCCTGTTGGGTGTAGTATGGATGAATGGCGCGTAGCCGACAGATATCACTCGGTTGGTTGAAAACAGTCAATTTTGTTGAAGTTGACGTTTACTGTCTAAACTGTCGGAATTGTGTACGTGTCTTTCTCGGAACAATAACTGTGCAATTTGACAAGCAGTATATGAAGAAGCAAGTTGGTGCACTAATCAGAGCAAACGGAAAGTTCTTTTTGACTCCTTATTCTGTGCTTCAAGGCTGAGACGCAGTATTGTGGTTGCCAATTGCTAATGCGATTTAATGTAAGCACACCAATTTGAGAGGCTTCTTGACACTGTCGCTAGAATATTGGATGACTGAGCCATTTTCTCGTGCTGCCACTAACGATTTCTTTTCAATGCCGATCCAAGAGATTATAAAAGCATAATCTATGCCATAATCGCGCGAAAAAATACCGCAGCTTAGATTTGTTTAAGTGATCGCTGTTATCAAATGGCTTATTAACAACAATATGTTGTCTCATCAAGATCACAGAAATCTATTGACATTGCTGAGGTTGAATGAAAGTCAATTTTTGAAATTACATCTGCCTTCTAATTTTCTCATTAAAAGTCAATTATAGAAATTCGTGAAATATTGCACCTATTCTCTATTTTATTCTCAAGATAACATAACTGCCGACTTCAGAGAGCTGGTGGTCTTGATCTACATTTACTTCTTGCAGCACATATGACATCTTACCCCTAACAAGAAGAAATTTCAGATCAGTGGAGGACGCCACGCACGGCCATCCTTCACAAAAAGGGTAGCCGAAGGGATCTTCATAATCATATTTTGACATGCTTATTGAACGTAATTTATAAATTCTTTACAAAGATTGTTCTTGTGTGTATATCAAAACACTGGATGAGGAACAGTTAGATGAGCCAGGGATCACATCTAATTCGTGTCGAACGTAGTATACGCTTGTGAGGCTTACTACCTGCCCTTAACCCTAATTTTTATCTACTATGAAAATGCAAGTGAGACCGTCGAGACGAATGCCGTCTTATCCGCGCTTGTCCATTATGGAGTGAACCCGTCCCATTGAGAAATCTATCAGGTTGTTATCGGAAATGAAACACAAAAATAGAGCTATTCGCTGACCTTTTACCATGATCATTGAAATATGGGTTCAAAAAGGTGATGAAATATCCTCAAAGCTGTTCTCTGCCTCACAGCAGCCTATGACGAAGTCGTTCGCATGGGGCGGGAAGGACCTGCGCATTGAGGGAAATTTCCTATCGAATCTTCGCTTCGCGAATAACAACGCCGTAATCTCGAAAAACATCAATGAAGCAGAGACGATGTTCGAGGACAACGAAACTGCAAAGAAGATGTCACTACCTTTATTCACATGAAGATCCAGCTCATGAAAAACCAACGGTGCGCTGAAGAACATTTCAGACCAGATGATTTTATGATTACGGAGAACTCCTCCTACGTGAACCTTGATCGTTCACTAAATATGCAGAGCAACAGTGAACGAGGGCTTTGACAGAAGAAGGAGAGCGACGTTAGCCGAATTTGGGTCTCCCAAACAAGACATCCACGAATAGCGGACTCTAAATTACGCGTTTACCTTTTCGATTCAACAGTCCTCCCAACGCTTTGCTATGCAGTGGAGACTTGGGCTGATACTTTAACCACGTCAGTACTACTGTGAACGACTAATAGAACGCTTGAACGATGTCTTGTGAAACCCAGTCTGCACTTACAGCACCTAGCCAGCTGCAGCTCAGATCTCACCAAAAGCAACCACGTTTTGTTTTCGCTAATCGGGAGAACATGCATCAATGTGGAGCACAGGTGGTGCGGCTATATAGTAAGAAGGTCGGACGACATATGAGTGACTGTAAAGTGGACTCCACGAGATTATGCCACTTCTCAAGGACGACCACCTACACTTTGGGCAGATGTGTTCATTAAAAGATCTAATGAGTTGTACTTGCAGCTGCCGGTGTCTTACAGACCACGATATGAAGCTTGCGCCAGCCGCTGTGCTCGAAACAACCCACCACCATGGGCAATAATTGAGAGAGGGAAAAGGGGCAGAAATGTGCTACAGTTCGCTCAGTTAGTAGAATCGGACCGTCTAAGTATCTATGTATCCAAGTAGATAATGATAGATTTCACTTGGGAGTCACTTTGTTACCGTATGACTCAAGCAGATATTCTTTTAAATGAACCATTTTGTGCATAATCCGGAGGAAGTGCGACTCGCAGATAATTAATAATGATTGGCTATTTTAGAAAGTCGTGTATCGAGATGTTCTCGAACGCACGTGATACTGTCTCTTATCGTCGATACGAAGCCACTTCTCAAGCTTATTCCAATCCTTTACTGTACAGCTTTGCTCAGCTCTCAAACTTCAAGCGCTCATTTGGATATCTATTACTGCCAAATCAAATCCGCTGGTTAGTACACGTCCGATGACGCTGTTTTCCTCGTATACAGTCATAGTGTTGAGTATTATTAGTAGTACTGTTATTTTAATAGCAAGCATTCTGTAATCAGTATTAATTTTTTCAGGTGTGTTATTTATTTTTTCTTGTCTCTGAATGTCGAAAATATGATCATTAGTATTACTGATGTTGTAGTATGCATTTCGCTTACAAAAAAAGTTGATGGTTGCCTAATGCAATTGCAATCACCTCATTAAGCGAGGAATACAAAAATTGTAGTCGTAATAGTCATTGCCACCGTCATACACATTTATTTTTGACGTCTTTTATAGATGGGTAAAGTCTTTGCATTAGTGGATGCAGACAATCGTCATGAAGTCGCCGATTCATAGAATAAAGTTACGAAAGTGTAAACAAAAATGATGGAAAAGTTGTTGGTATCAAGATATACGCATGGAAAATGTACTGGCGTTGAGGAAAAAACGATAGTGATTTAACGTCGAGGAGGCTGTTAAGGTATACGATTGCAATAGCTTACCTTACGATTTTAGCCGTATCGCTGTTTCCTCTTGTTTCCACTTCGCCTTCATTTATTTCGCACAAACACTTCGTGAAGATGATCTTCACAAACATCTCATCTTCCAATTCGAAACGTTGGCTATACCTTAGATTTGCAATTTCTGGGCTGTTTTAAGATCGCTAGTGCACGGGATTCGATGAATGGTGACGACATAATGCCTTCTAAAGTAGTTGCTACAATAAGATATTGCCATTTTTTGTCAATTGTAGGCATGGCTGATTCCACGACGATACAATTTTGCTAGGGCAAGACTCGGGGAAAAAGCGGCATCAATTTGAACTTCCACAGCGTTCACTTGAGGCGTTGCTCAGAAACCTCCCCTTATAGAACGTAAAGAAGCCACTTACAGAGAAATCTAACCTATTTTCACCACTTGACAAATTGTGCACTGCTTTATTGTGGTCGAATGATGTTGAGTGATCTGAAGTCTCAAAAATTCCTCCTCTATATTTGAAACAAAGTGTTGTACAAATTGTATATCTGGAACGAAGTTAATAAATAAGTGAATGCACGAAAACTGTTCAAGATAGCAATCGAATTTGAAAGAGTCACCGCCTACCTATTATGTAGTCCCAAGATCACCGTTCTGACTAAGTGCGATTGATACATGCCCGGATATGCGCAGCCTTCAGTTTTTATCCTGTTCACAAACGAAACGACAACTCGATGAATTTTTTAATTCTCTAAAGGGAAGTAAACGAAGTCGTATGAGTTCCGTTGTTAACTTCCATCAGTCCACCGGTCCACTGCAAATTCCAGTACAGATTGTATCTTGGTAGCTTTCACACTTCTTAAACACGTTTTTGTTCACTTCACATACGCAGTGGCTATGTTCGTGGTGATATAAGCATCAGATATTTCTTTTATATAAATATATAAACAGATACTATAGCTAAAGTTACCAGATCACAAACATGGCACTGAAAATTTTGTCGCTGGTATTTACTCATATATTGAGTTTTCGAATTTCTAGGGGAACTAGAGCTTTAGGACTTGTTTTCGAAGAATTTCTCGGTTGTTAGTAAGAAAAAATTCACAAAGCTCAACACAACGTAACATTCAAACGCTAACGCTTCTCGGGAGTCACATCATTGGGCAAACATTAATCAAAAAAAAAATGCAAATAAACGATTACATCTAAACAGATTGGAGTTGACAAATAGTAGTTATTCATACATACGAAATTCTGCGTAAATTATGCTGTAATATACTAGTCTCCTACATAATCCAGTAATTTTCTTGTTAAGCAGATGCGAGGTTACTTTAATGACATTTAATCAATGCAATACTAATGCACCCCAATGATAGTACAATGGCTGCAGTTTTGACGATCGCCTCTTCAGAATCGGGAATGATCAAGTTGATTCACGATTAGCTCAGTCATTTGAGTGAGAGGCTTGACCTCTGAAACGTTACATTGCATGATTTCTGTGCTGTTTAATTGTATTAAGAGAATACTGTTATCAGTAACCTCGGACCTTCCAAGAAAAACACGCAGATTTAATCTATGCTGATGTTATTATATAGACGACGTTAAGAATTGCCATATGATACTTAATTTCTTATACGATCAATACTTGGGACAAATTCGAGTATTTACAGAATGGCCATTGATGTGAGAGTCTTCGTCATTTGTTATTTATCGTTTACTTCTTGAGTTATAAGAAAACTTTATCTTCAGCATGCACTTAAATTGATAATCCGCACAGCGATAGTGACTGGATTTCGAAGAGGAAGAGCGATTGCGTTGTCAAAGTTTTACTAGCTTCTACTTGCAAAGATAAATTTGATCTTCTTCTTATTATTGGCATTAGACCACAAAAATTTCCAGAGTAGTTTTTTGACTATTGGAGAAGACGTCCCACTTTCGCTTCCAGTATGCGTTCCAGATTTGGAGTTGCACCTTGTAATTGCAATTTCTTAGGTATTTCATTACTGGCTTTTTTACAGAAGAAATTATGGGTTTTACTGAGACGTAGATTTGAGGCTAGGTATTAATGTTGAATATGGCTGTCATAGGGCACTCTTCAGAGGAAGCAGGGATTGCTGTCCTTAACTGCTGTCACTCGTCGAGTACCAGTCATTGGGAGATTGTTAGTTGAACAATGTTTCTTCAAAGAGTTCCAATAAAGGAGTGCTGACTGACTCTTAGATCAATATCCGAAAACATTTAATGGCTTATGCGAGTAGTGGAAATTTTTGTTGTCACTGGAAACGCAGTGATTGAAGCGTTCACTCACCCTAAACTGTACTTTACACTCTTGCAACGACTCCTAATCCCTTATTTGTTGCTCCCTGAGCAACACCCAAATCTTGTTTTGCTTTTGTTTCTCTTGTCCTGTGAGCGCTCGTGTTTTTGTGTATACCTTCTCTGTTCTTGGTGCACATACAACTCCTCCTTAAGAAAAACCTTTGTCCACAATCATAACGTTTTCAGCATTTTATCAATGGTCTTAGCTGTTTGAGAAAATTTACGGTGCTAACATTGTGGCCCAGAAATTTCTGCATTCCAAACAATACCAGAAGGTACCATATATCGCAATTATATGCGATACTTTACCTTTATACACCGCTAGTTCGACCTCCTGGAACAACGCAATTTTTTGCTGCTTTTGAAGTTAAGCGCATGTGGCGCAGTGGTTGGAGGTGCCCTGAATTGCACACAAGGTCGATTGTTCGATTTCGCACTCATAGCTCACCAAACCGTCCATCCCTCCGGGTTCTGTAAATTGGTGCCACACGGGTCTCGACTAGTTTGGGAATGTAAGCAGCACTTGCTCGGTTCAGCGAGAGGGCACCGCTAGTCATTATTAAGGTCACTTATGCATTCATTCACCTCAAACGAAGTCACGAAATTAAAGACGAATGCATGGCGCACCTCTCAGAGATTGACCAATGCCTGATCTTTTTCAAAGGTTAAGTCATTCGATAACTTAGATCTCGAAAAATTGGCCAATGTATTTTTCTCTAAAATGGCTTCTCTGGTGCTCTGGAACAGCAAAAATAAATCTATGTTCCTAATTCAAAAATTTCTTGACCATTTGATAACTTAAATTTTGGTTATTCGGAGAATGTAGTTAGTTTTCAAAAAGGACTTCTCAGTGTGCAGTAAAGTTCCAGAGAATTTTGGGTCTCGCAAATTTGGCACCGGGAAAAGAGTGGTGGCCCAGCGGCTGTGTTGTGAAACCCTATTCACATAGCGGCAAAAACGCGTAGTTTGGCGACAACATAGCTCTGCACGAAACTTAACTTTCTTTTGGTTCCTCCAGCGGACTAAGGAGTCTCTTTTATAAGCCACGAGCATCACAACGAATTGTTGAGACTCAAGCCATCTAATGGTAACTGAAAGTCTAAAGAAAAAACTTCGCACAGCGAGAAATTTGTGTAAAAAAAAACATAAGTTTATTTCTGCTTCTAGAGCGTAATAATCAACACAGTTCACGTACTAAATGTGCCATCAAAATCTCTGACAATTGAATTACTAAATAATTGTTAGAACTTAAAAAACTAAACAACAAGCTTTTCTCAAGAGATCGATGTAATGTGCGGACAACGAAAGTAATTCAAACTTACAAAATTGAAGGTTCTTTGGCTGCTGCGGAAAACAATAAATTTTTTCTGAAAACCAATTATGTCATCGGAGTTGCCGAAATGCAAGCAATCGAATGCTTACTAAAAGTCTGAAAGAAAAGTTTTGTTTGGCCAGAAGAGCAGCACATTTTGCATTTTTGAGATCTAATTATCGAATGACTGTCAAACTTCAAAAACAATCAAAAATACGTTTTCCTTGATAGGCCAAACAGGAGCGGATAACGGAATTGATTTGTGCTTCCACTTGACATAACATCCTATCACACTTGCTGCGCGAATCTCAGCACTTCATGCATTCACTTAGTTTCCATAAACTCATCGGCCCACAGGTTTCGAAAATTTTGTGTGTTGATTCGCCTGCTGCTTGGCAATTTCGTCATCTTATGAAAGTCGTAGAGTGTCAGTCGAGACAGTTCTTTTTGATAACCTTGAGGATCGAGCTGAGACATCCCCATGTGGACCCAAGGGAGATAGTTGGGGGATGGCCGAATTTTGCTTCTTGATAACGTCCATCGCTATCCACTTCTTTTTACCTCTCTAGCTATCAGAGCGATTGAAAATTAGGAGACAACAAAATTTATTGTTGAAATGATGCCACACAGTGCATGCGATGTCAGTTTATGAAGACGTAGTTGGTTTTGTGCATCTTTGATGGCCATAGTCTCTAGGCCGCATACTCTACAATAACAATGGTCTCCCACTGCAGGTAAGAGACTAAGGTAGAAATTATTAACACAACACCCTTACAAATGGTTTCCTATAGGAACTATAATTTTGTAGATAAGTTAACAAGCAGCATAAATCCGTCTCATTGACTGCTTCCAAAACCTCGTTATAAACATTCAATATATCCTCTAAAATGTTCAAAGCCTTAAGGGTGATGACACATGATATTTTGTTACCATCATTTCTTTCAGCCGATGGATTGCGGCTGGTAGCAAATATGTATGGAAAAGTCTCATCGAGATATCATGTTCTATCACCATAACGCCTCCCTAACGCTGATACGGAGTAGGATTCAGTGTGGAGCGTGGGTCACTGATGAAGATGGAGATGTCTCCGAAAAGTGCGTATAACTCTGGAGTAACAACCTCGGCAAGGCTTTTTACAGGATATATTGACGAACAGTTTTTCTATGTTGGCACCCCAAAAATCTGGTAATACATTGTGAACCAATATTTGAGGGTGTCGGAGCTTCACAGACGTACAGTTTATGAGTCATAACAAATCGGGTAAGAATTATGCGTCGTGCCATGCTCACTTCGCAAAAATTGGGTGTTATCGCGAATATGTCGAGAGAATTAGTTGACCTTATGTTCACTACATCGCTAGCAAACCTAGTAGTTGTTCAGGATGAATTATTGAACAACGTCAGCATATAAGAATAGCTAAGAAAACGTTGAAAATCCATGGAGCAAAGGGCAGGTCGATTTAAAGATAAAAGATGTGTCGTTATTGCAATAGCTAGCAATAATTCTACAAATAGACAGAGGACGTTCTTCGTGCAACCGAAGGTTTCTGTGCAATTAGAAGAGAAAGAACTGCCATGGAAAGATGAAATTTTTATGAAATAGTCATTTACAGAAAGTCGAGAACATTCTCCGCAATTTATACACTCAAAGTTCTGCACCACAGAATGATTGGCAAGTTCCAGGACCAGTTCGCAATATGGGAATTAATCGAGAACGTAGCTTTCACCAAATTTGCAAAAGAATGAGTCCATACCTATTAACGATTATACTGCTATTGAGCGAGTAGAAAAACACCAACTTCATGGCATAACAGTTTATGCTGCAACTGAGACTGAGACATCAAGCTGGAATTTATGCTTCAGCTCTACAAAATACCTCGTGGTTGAATATACTTGTATTTTCTTCATTTCATTCTTTTTTCTGTACGACAAATGTTCAGTGGCGTCTGAATGGTTTATGTAACACATAAATATGATATGGGATAAAAATTATTTCATAGGATATTCAACAATGCCAATAACAACGCTTTGAGGAAACAATGTAAGTGTGCAGTGACTGAAAATGTGGTGCAGAGGGTATGCAGCTAAAGAAAGGACGAAAATAAAGAAAAACGATAACAACGAGAGCAATTGTATGGTGTTCCTAACAAGTTCGACTTGCTTGACAAGGTATCACATATCGATGAATGATGTTTTGAGCTCCGTCGGATGTAAGTAATGTTCAACATGAAGTCCTGGCGAATATTCCAATCGGAATAGGAAAGATTACAGGTAGTAAGAAATTTTCAGATCATTCCAAAAATTTACAAGATATCTATGACAGTATTCAACAGACTTTGAAATACAAAAAATCAATTGCTTTATCCAATGCACAGCTCTTTGACGGAGATTTTTAGATCTGAAGAAAAGATCTTGAATGAGATGAAGTTTGTTCTCCTCAATTAAACTGATATACATTTTCTTCCTCAAAAAGTGTACCTAGCAACAACTCTGTTTGAACACAATAGAAAGAATGCGACCCGCTTTTTTCGGGATGCAGAGATTCACACATGGATACATACTCGTTGCGCAAACTGTTCTTATTTGATTATTCCAAGGTTTATCGAAAATCACCCATTCGAGATGTACATTGTAAATCGACTTTGCTGGCTGCATAGGAAAGCATATTACCGGCAGAATGCAGCAATTCCACTTTCGTTTCCGTCGATGCTTGACAGCAGACTGGATCCTTTTTTCCAAAAGAACAGTTGATGTCGTAGAAAGTCTAAATCGGCTGTGTTTAAAGACAAAAAGATAACTAACAGCTTGATGATATCAAAACTGCGAGGTGATGTTAGTTCTACTGTGAGTAAATGGGAGATTTTGATTGCATCTACTTTTCTTTGATTGATAGCAGATTTACGACCACAACGGAGCTGATGTACAGAACAACGGCTCTAATTTTCCTAATTGAACTCCTCCTTGGACTGAGACATTACCCACCTCATAATGAACACAGATGAACACAGATGCTAGCACATGGTTAAAAAGGAAACGGTAGTTTTATGTTAGTCGGCCACAAATGAAAAAGCGATCTCTTTCGCTTGACAAGAAATTTGCATCCAAGTATTAGTAATCATTTGAAAGCTTAAATCTCTTGCTACACTCCCACCTGCCAGGTTTTGAAAACACCATTATAACGATGTAAAACTCGAGAGAACATTATGTTTTGCACTCTCCGCCTCGCCTTCATCTTTTCACGTGTATAATTCATGGAAGCACTAAAGGTATATGATTGAGTAGAGGAAGCTTACCTTCTTCATCATAATATCTGAGTCATTCACTTTTATACAGTATATAGTTTTATTTCAAAGCAAAGAAATTTTCCAGTTGAAAACATGTTGAACCCCATATATACGAGCCGTATCGACCGAATGCCTACCCCGCCCCCCACCTCTCCATGAGAATGCTGGCAAACGAATTCGCCAAATATGTGAAGTTGGATCTTATTCTACGTGCTACGCTCCAGTGGAGCGCTCAATTTCAGAAATAAGCGTGGTGTTAGAATTATTGAAACATACGCTATCGATTAATATGCGCGAGAGTGTACAGGACGAGCTCTATACGTAGAGCTAAAGAGCGGAAATCTTTTCTTTCTTCTACAGCGCTAACAGAAGAGCTGTTCCAAAAAGCAAACACATTTCTGAACTCTTCGAGACTTGTGCTATCTAAATAGTGCTAGCAGTTTAATAAAAGAGTTTTTTAACAAAATATGAGCGAGATAAGAAAAAAAAGCATATTTGCGTGAAGCACAATTTTAGTCTAAATTTTACAGTGTTTTAAAAAAACAAATTGAAAAACTGGCCAATTGGGGCTCCAACGAGTGATTTTAGCTTTCAAATGATAAGTAACACTCCCACGAGAAAATCTTGCCCAGCCTATAAAGACGAATATTCATTTTGTCAACTTTTAATAAACAAAGAAACCTTTACTTCAAGGGAAAAAGTTATACTAGTGCACAGGATGGGCGTTATCAATTCAAAAAGCATTGAATACCATTATCAGCAGATCAATTTGGATTTCATGCCAGCACAATTAATTATAAATACATGGCCACCTCCTCGTTAAGTGAGCGCATGCGAACGCATCGGGAGACGGTAAAAAGCTTTGACTGATTGTACCAAGACATGTGAAGACTGTCGTCTTTTTCCAAAATGGCCCAAATCGGAGAAGCTCTGTTAATCATAACTTAGCACTTTGGGTACGACAGGCCCACGACGCTTGCCCCCACCCCGCCACCAGCGAGACATCGAAGAGCCCTTGATAACTAGTGGTTAATAATCCCGGCCACCGGAAAGAAGCTTGCTGGTCTGATCTCCTTCCACAACGTCTCACAGGAATTTTTTCAATGCTACTTCTTTGTGTCGATTAGTCTCATGACTCATATATAACGTAATCATTACAACGAAAAAAAAACGCTTAATTAGAAGTGGATGTTTTTTTTAATAGGGAACGTAGATCCATGGAGTAGCAACGGAACCAAAGCGCACGTTCTGCAAAACTGGCTGCACTCACTTTCCATAAAGGTTTTATAATGTCAATCGTTGAAAATGTGTATTCGAGTCTGACTTTTACAACATAGTGAAAGGGAATGCGGAGAAAAGTTGGATGTGAGTTACTGCTCCATGGATTTACGTTTCTTATCAAAAAGTAGTGAAACAGTAGAGAAATGTATTTTGTCATAATAACTACGCAAGTAATAACTTCCAGTACTAATCGGCATCAAAAATGGCGCAACAAATTTGCTGCGAAGTGTCTTGGATGTGGATTGACTCAAGAAGCTTCATTCCAATGGCTGGCATCACTAATTGCTTGGTGCTACGGACTGTTCACCACACGCCGCGGGAGCGGAGCAGCACTGTGGGCCTGTCACATCCAAAGCGTTAACCTTTTCGGGACCGTGGACGTACTTCCCTGCATCTCTACCTGCAGCGTGGCAATGCTCGACGTTCTGCCCACCTCTCCTCATCTCTAACTTCTAGCTTAGGAACGCATTGAATGCATTTTTGTATTTCTTCAATTGTGTTATACCACTTGCCTTCCAAATGAAGCGGGCAAATACAAAGTGATGTCTCGATAGACACCTCATGCATTGACCGATCACAACTGCACTTCAAGCGCGACCATCTGCGAAAGTCTTCTGCTGCTACCCGCACCGAGCAGAACTATTGCAAGTCCATCATCACAGGAGATAGGGTCTGGGTCTACTACGAGAACAAAACACGCCAACCAAGTGACTGCTTTGCAGCAGCGACCTGCCATCTCAACCAAAGCTCAGTTCCCATTCTCTGGAGATTACGCTCTCTGTTTTCTGGGATTGGCAGATATGCTGCTTTAAAAACTGCTCGACAACAAGCAGACAATCAATACCGACGTCTACGAGAAACAACTCCAAAAGTTGGCTGCAGCTTTACCAGAGGAGCGTCTAAATCGACTTAGTGTTGCCCTTTAGAAGAATTCGCATTTCAAAGTCGATTCGCCACATTTCGTAGAAGCTCGATTGTGTCACGGTTGCCACATCCACCATATGGCTCTTTTATTGTATTATCATCTCTTCAGCGCCCTGAAGCAGCATTTGTGCGAGACAACATTGAAAAATTAAAAATCAGATTTGATGTGATCTCACCGACTTCTTTGATCATCAGCCACATTTTTTTGGAGAAAGGCATCAGGTCTATGCTTAAGAAATGGTTGCATATCATTGATCATAATGATTGATAATATTGCTGATTCACTGAGTTTCTCCGAAAAATAGTTGATCAATCCCTTAGGGATGCGGCCCATGCATTCGACTTCAATTTGCAACTTCGTTTGAGGTGATTGAATGCATAATCTGGCCTTTACAATGACTCGCGGTGGCCTGCCGCTGAGCCGAGTCAGTGCTGCTTATTCTTCCAGACGAGTCTAAGACATGTCTGGTATTAAATTACCAGACCCCGGAGGGATGGATGGTTTGGTGAGCCATGAGCGCATGATAGAACCATTGACCTCTTGTGCGATGCAGAGCACCTCTAACCACTGCGCTACATGCGCTCTGTTCTATATAGATAACTTTTCCATAATACAAGTGTCGAAATCCTAAAGAAGTCATAGGACAACTCAATATACATACACTTATATATAATGAATATACATACTATATATAATATATATAGCGTATATATGCATATATGTGTATTATATATATGCGAATATGATGGATGAAGCTCTTGCCATTGATCAATTCCCTAAAAGGTGCCATGCATTCGTTCATCGATTGACATGTGGTGGCGCTACCAATCTATCAAGTCCAGTGCTGCTTATTCTCCCAGACGAGTCTGAGACCTGTCTGGTACCAAATTACCGACCCAGGAGGAATGGATGGTTTGGTGAGCCATGAGCGCGTGCTCGAACCATTGACCTCGTGTGCGATGCAGAGCACCTCTAACCACTTGCGCTACATGCGCTCTGTTTTATGTAGATAACTTTTCCATATACAAGTGTCGAAATCCGAAAGAAATCATAGGACAACTCATATACATGCATTTATATATATTAAATATACCATATTATCTAAGATATATATATACGCGTATATATGCGTATATTCATGTATATATATATATATATCCACGGACCTCCCTCTTTGAGGGATCCCGCCCGCTTAGTCGGCGAGGCACGTGGCGCATCCCCCAAATGGTGGATAGGGGAGAAAAACGCGAACCAAAGAACTGGCATGCGGCAAAATGTGTAAAGAGAGGTGGCTTAGACACCGTGAGTGACGGACAGGTGGTGTAGGGTATGGCCAAGGAAGAAAAAGGCAACCAAAACGGCTGGGCCTGGTGCGTACGTGAACAGTGGGCGTGACACACGTTTATCGTACTCACAAACAAATCATCTAGTCTCTATTAACCGAATCAGTCGCAAGTGTCATCCTAGTTACCCGTGGCTTTTATAGTCTAGTTCAGATTTATAAAAGTCTTCGTGCAGCTGGACTGTCGAAGGTGGGTAGTGTGTGATTACGGAGAGAGCAAAAAAACACAAAGATCGTCCAACGGGTTGGGGAGGGTGAGCGCGAGAGGAAGGGTAAGTAAGTCGGGGATCAAACGGCTCATACGGTTATACTGTGCAAGTCAGAGACACAAGGGGTATGTGTAGTGCACAAAAGCATCGACAAGGAACAGGGTAGTAGTACCGGGTCACAAAAAGGACGGGGCCAATGAAAAATAGTCGGGTGGCAGGTGTGTAAAACTATAGAGCACAGAATAGTCGCGGGACAAGAAGGGACAAAAAAAGAAGTAGAGTGTAGGGAAGTGTGTGTGCAATATACTTGCAAGGGCAAACGCGCGGAGGGAAAAGGGACGTCTGTGTCTGACTACAGGAATTATAATATGTGGGCGATAGTAGATGACGTGAAGGATGTGGCGATATTGTGCAGAACACAAACAGCGGCACACTGAGAAAATGTTGGATAGAGCAGATGTAGTAGGATACAGAAGTATAAGTGGGAAACAGGCAGAGGGCATACGAGCACGTGTGTCACGAGGGCAGTAACCGGACAAATAAGAGTGGAAATACAGGAACAGTACGGAATTCGTTTATGACAAAATACAACAATTAGGAAGATTAGTTAACGATGGGAGCACACAGCTTTACCATCTGTTGAGTGTACGCACCAAACACGAGGCAGAAGGTCGAAGCTTTTAGCTATTTTAAAGGCTTTGCGAAATGTAGAAGAGAAGCAATACAGTCTTCAACGTCAAGTGGTACGAGATTTCTTGAATTGGGAGTAAAACGGCCGGAAACGGGTACATAACTCACAGACTAAAGACGGAACGTGAGAGACGGTACGAGTGAACACAGGCGACCCAACCGCCAGGTACTCGAACAATAACATCCAAAAGCTTCATTTCAACGAGGAGGGGAATCGACAAATGAAGAACATACGAAAGACAAACTCGGATAAAGACCGAGTTTTTTGCCTGCCGCTGCCGCTGTTGTTCCTAAGACTACCGGCAACCGTCGCCGCCGGTGCGCAACGTTTCGTTTTTCGCGAAAAGGAGAGGAAGCCACTAAATAAACAACGAAGCCGGAACTACCATATTCTGGAAAGTATTCAAATCTGAGTCGCTCCTGTAAAGACACCGTTGTCGGCAACATCGACGATGATACGATCGACTCGTTGAATATCTTCACGTTTTCGCTATGAAAGCCGAGAATTTTAAGGTCTCAACAAAGAGACTCTTGTCTTCGCAGACACTCGAGCTGATATGTCAAAGTGGAATCACGCGAGCTTCAGGAAATCGAGACCTCGCATTTGAGCTTGTTGAACGCTGCAGAGAAGCGATTAAAGAAAACCGCGAAGAGAGACGAGCAGCAGTTATGGCAGAAGCTGCAGAAGCTGGGAAGACCTGTCGCCAGTGCCCATTAACACCCTGGCTCGGCTCTTCATTCGCAACCTGTCAGGATGCATAACCCTCATTCAATGGAAACCAGCAAGACCGTATTGTTGTTCAGAAAAAGAGACCTTCACGACATAGGCAATTATCGCCTAATCTGCATACTGTCCGATGTCTATATACTCTTTACTCGAGTCCATCCTATACAGGGTTGAAAGAACACTGGACGAAGGACAACCATGCGAACAAGCGGTGGTTTCCAAAAAGGATTTAGCACCATAGACCACATCCACACGGTTACAAGTCTCATTGAAGTTTTTAAGAGAATACAAACAATCACTCTGTCTCACTTTCATCATCTAAAGAAAGCCTTTGATTCAGTGGAACAGAAGCGGTTGTAGAGGCCCTGGAAAACCAGGGCGTCCCTAATCGGTACACTAATGATCCTTCGTGAGCTTTATATGGAATTCACAACCAAAATTTCTCTATTTTACAACAATATCACTACTGACATAAGAAGAGGGGGTTTGACAAGGCGATACAATTTCGCCAAAGCCATTCACTGCCACCCTACAAATCGTCATGCGAACATCAGAATAGGGCGATATGGGAGTGAAATTGGCGGTCGACAATTAGACTATCTTTGCTTCGCTCATAAAATTGTCGTTATAACATCAGGTGTTGGCCAGACGGCGCAAGCGTTGTCCAATTTCGACAGCGCGTGTGGAAATATTGGCATTCCATCAATTCTAACAGAAACGATTTTCATGAGGAATGAATGGATTTTGAAAGTTTCATTCACGCTCAACGAAACTCGAGTTTTTGATTGCTCCATTTACCTTTATCCAGGTCCTGAAATCAGTATGAAGAACGACTTAGCACCAGAATTAAGCAGGAGAAAACGTGCAGCTCGGGAAACGCTTAAGAGCATTGAAGATGCAGTCAAGAGGACTGAGAACATCCAACTCCGTGCCCACCTTTTCTACTCGACGGCTATCCCTGCCCTAACATATGCAGCAGAAACCTGGTTGCTACGCAAGCAGGATGAAAGATCACTTGGCGTTATTGAAGGTCCAGTCGGAACGTCGACGCTAAGGGTATCCGGTATCTCGCAAATGGGAGAAAAGGTCCGAAGTTCCGACCTACGTCAACGAACGAAAATCAGAGACGCCGTTCTACCCGCCAGGATATCGAAATTAAGGTGAGACGAGCACGTGATGCGCTTCAACGACAACCAATGGACGAGAGCCGTTGCCGACTGGATTCGTCGGGACGTCAAGCGCTCTCAAGGAAGACCACCGATCCGTTGGTCCGATTTCTTCACGAAAGCTATAGAAAAAAGATAATATGCTCAGCGAATGCCTTGAGCGAGGATGACCCACTAGGCTATTCTTGCACGCGATAGGAAAAATGAAAGTGTTGCTGGTACCCGCTAGAGTCGCTCGATGATCAGCACGGCGACGGGTGGCAGGACAGGTAATATATGAAATTCGTTAAGCTTTTTCCACTAGAGCGATACTGATATTTGAGATTAGTTGAGTTTTTTTCCACTAGAGCGATACGAAATTGTTTTCGGATTTATTGATATCATCTTTTAGCATATCCTCCGGCTTAGTTGATCGACACGGACCTCGACTGATCCTCGTACTCTCGTATGAAAATCAACCCGCGATGGTCGCATGGAGCTACGATGTCCGACACAAGAGAATCCAATGCCGGATATCAGTTGGTGCAAAAACAATATACGCGTCACAACTGGCTAGCGAATAGTATTTCATTTAGTGTCGGAATATTCAAGTGCTATTTAGTTTATATTTTTTGAATGTTGGAATCTTCTTATTTTTTGAAAGCACTTTCTTCATGAAGGAAATTTTTTAACAGTGCCAGTACACTTGTGTTTCAAAATATGGCCTATCTTCGACTAACAACATTAGCTGTAAGTCTTCAGTAGCCAGTAGTGGTAAAGAAGCAGGCTTATTATCAACCGTTGAATATTTTCAGCTTATTATTATATATGTATATATATATATATATTATATATAATTTGTAGGTGCCAGCCGTCTCTCCATAATAGATAAAAAAAGCTGTACATATGATATGTGTTGAGTTCCAATTCACTACAACACGGTTTTATGAGTGTTCAGAAAAAAATCCTTTTCTTAGAGACTCTGCACCACATATCGCCTTATTCGTCGTAGATCCAGCCGGCATACACGATTCTGGTAAATATCACTGCGTTCTTGAAGATCGTCTCGATTTTATTAAAGCGATTTTCAAAATCACCATCAATGATTTCTTCGACGATGGCAAGCGAATGGAGAGAGGTAAATGCAGAGCTGTAAGTATTTAATACTTTTTTTCTATTGTTGACGCTTTGAAATGATAATTATTGATTGCATTCTAGAATCAAATGCCTGAACCAATCATCGACAATCATCGATCAGTCATACGACTCTACAGTTAGAGTTGGACATACAGCTCAATTTCTTTGCAAAGCAAAGTCGACTCAAAGTCCACTCATAAAGGTTTTTTAGGCGAGCATCATTTTTACTGTGAAATTGTTTTTTTTTTGCCGGCTACTAAGTGACTGATTTGTGGGATGATTGAGCAATTTGAAACAAAGGCGACCGTTGGGGGCGCCTGATCAGTGCCTACTTCAAGTCCACTTATTTCCACTCAGCGTAAGCTTTGCTAATTAGAATAAGAATTGTTAGAAAGTTACACATATTTGGTCCTCCTACAAATAAGCTATGCCATCATAACAAAGTACCATCCTGCTGGGATGCAAAAGTTGCAACTTCTTTACTGGACCACTACTTCGAGGGCTTCGAGTAAGTAGGATTTGTCCAAAATTTCTGACAATATGCAGCACAAAAGTGTATCGTAAGATGTTGGCTGCTCCTTCATTTATGTTTGAAAAAAATGGCAGAATTTTCAAGCAAAAATTGTTTTTAAATAAACTTAATCGCAGCGATGCCTTATCTCTTGGAAATCCCATGGGACGTCGCCAGTTTTCTTCTCGCCCGCTTGCTGTGCTCCCGATGTGGCTCACACCGGACACAATGGTTTTGCAAATTCGAGGTCACGCTTGATATGGGACATATAAATAGGGTTTTCATAGCGTTCTAAAATAATTTATGCACTTTTCTTGCGCCTTGCATGTCCCATGTTTCTTCGGGCATCCTCCCATGTTTTTGATGCATATTCAACTGCTGCTAGTGAAAGAAAAAGCACTTGTTCACTAAGCACTTATATACCGTCAAGAATCAGTGAAGTTTTTTGAGGGAGTATTTTGCTGTTAATCTTGTAGTTTTAAAATCCTTTCATTCCATAAAATGCCTAGAAATTTACCCCGTAATTGTTGGGAGATCAGAAAGCGGGGAATTACATGCTGAAAAATGTTACACTCTGCTCGGAGTGTTTATAACATGGAGAATCAGACAGTTCTGTGCCTCTTTACTGCCTTAAACCATCCATCAGAGCAGATTTCTAACAGTAGTAGTCTTTCACCATAATATGAAAGAACTGGGTGAGTAATTATTGAAAAAAACACCTTCACTTAGCGAGCAGCCGTTTAGGTCAAAAAGCATTCTCACATGCCATCCATTGAACACAGAAAGTAGACTAGGATTGATACCTTACTTCGAATGATCTCTACAGGAGGCGAAAAATCATGTCGTAAGGAATGTATTAAGAGTAGATTTTAAAATAAATTAACGCTAAGGAAACTTCAATATTCTCAAAAAATTGGACAAGAAGTTTTACAAATTTGGGGCTCTTAGTCCCCAGACTATCCAAATTAATTGGAATTTTTCAATTTAGTGGCTTAAAGAATTCGAGGATCCGGTGGCAATTCGACATCGCGATCCAGTGGGACGGTGCGTGAACGTCAGCGGAATGCGCCTTTTAGTATTGGAACAAGCTCAAGTTGAATCCTGTAAATTTCGCTTTCAGCCTTTCAACCAAAATGCCTCTCGGGCAAACCTCCACCTCTGCTTCGAATTTGTACTCCAATAGTTCCAGCCGAGTATCCTCAGAACACTCATCATTTTGGCCAAAAATGTCACTTGATAAAGCGGGGTAAAATGAGTAGACACAAATCAAATAAGTATTCATTTAGAAAAAAATTGGCGACATTTAATTTCCAAGTGATAAAAATGGCTCTTGTGAGGCTGTCTTTTTCTCTTGTTTCACTTTTAGATTTATTTAAGGTCACCAATTATTCTAAACATCTGATGTTTTATTAGAAGTATCCGATGGGTTTTGCGACATTGGATTGCAACAACATTCAACGAGCACAATGAGGTAATCAATCACCATTTTAATGTGACTAATTCTTTCCCAACAGACAGAGTGCGTTCACCCATTTCGTGTGCTCAGTTGCTTACTCATCAGCAAGACCAACACTTTCTACAGTGGCAACCATCACTGAAAGGTGTAACATGGCTGATGATCTGGTGAAAAGAACATGAGCAGCAATTTTAGTTGTGATGATGTTAATCTACTCAAGATCGTTTCTGTCATTTTGGCGCCCTGAATTGGATCTTTCCTTCTCTGACAGTAATCAAAAATACTTCTGTAAGCCGGCTTACACTTAGATTAAAACTGAACACCCAGAATAGTTTTTTTTCAAAGGTTTCTTCTTACGAGGTGGCCAAAGAAAGGTGATGAAGCGTTGGCTAAATAAAAACTTCGAAGCAACCAAGTTTAGCTAATCAATTCGAAACTCTATTAATCCCAAATAGTTTTTGGATCTTTCCCGATCATTGATTACAATAACGTTCTACTAACTTGTAGAGGAAAATCTACTTCTCTGAGAGTAGTATAATCATCAACCAGCGTTTTAAAAATAGAGGAATGTTGCAGCTGGCTTGTCAGTGACATAGAAGCAAGTCGCTGTTGCACTAATTTCATCTAACTAGCGCTTATCATCGTTCTTGTTTAGGTTTCGATGAATCGAATTTGTACGATAATAGCTCACCACATCTATACGGGGCTCAACCGATGATGCATCGACCCATTTCCTGCTCCATTTACACGGCGAATTCCGGCAATTATCGAGCATTAGAGGTAATAACTGCTCCATTATCGTCTAAACAATCAAAAACTTTTTCACTGTAGTCTGTAATGACAATTGCACTTACAGGCAGCCTACATTCACTGTACGAAAACGTTGCAAATGCTTTGAGAAGAGAACTCTGTTTTCTATTCTGCTCTAACTGTGTAATTCGCTAACAGTACTTAAATCACCATACTTCCTTTTGGATTCTGACCTTCGATAGCCGCATAAAATTAGAGTTTCACTTTGATGTCGTGATAACTGCGATCGATGAGGTAGTGGTAGGTTAAAAACTTAGTTTCAAGTTGGCTGTCCTCATACTCGGAACTATCCGTCGATGTGCAGCGACGAATATTCAGATCAAAAACAACCGTTTATTACTTACAAACGGCAAAACTAAGTCCTTTCAAGAATGATCAAAACATTTCATCATCCGGATGGGCAGCATCATTGTTCCTTACGTAATCAGCGTGAAACGACCACGCATCCACATCATTCTAAGTTATCAAACAATGTTTTTCTTTCGTTTCTTGTAAGATGATTTGATAGTTTCTTTGATGTGATTACATTTCGTGCGGATTAGTTCTTTTAAGAGATTGCCAAAAATGCGAATGTTATCATAACTTTTTTATTTTCTTATGTTACTTTGTAGTAATATTTATTCTAACATCCATTGTTGAAGCAATGACGAACTCGGTACACCTTGATTACGGGTAATTTTTTTTTGCAAACGTATGTTAACATTGTAGGAAATATTAGGTTCATAAGTTGGAACTTTATCGTTATATTTTCAATAGGTATTTTATCATCTCTGATAGCATACTTGTACAGTTTACCTAGGTGATCCTGTGGTTGCTATATGGATTGCTGAGCTTGCACTCATTCATCTCCTGAGCTTAATATCCCCATTCAGTACAGGTACATCACTCGTCATCATTAGATTGCTTCTTTTTTTTCACTTTTTGTTATTTACCAATGAATATGAATAAATCAACTTTGTTCTGTTCGTAAGACTTTGCATGTTGGTTATACTTTTTTTCTTTTTCGAACTAGGCATATATATGAACGTACTTACTTAACCATAGTATTTTATATATGATAGAAGAAGCATTTGGAACATTGCTTAGAGTTGTCCTGTGGCACGTACGTGCTTGATGTTTAATCTCGCAGCCAACATTCACCAGGCTTCCATCCCTCCAGGGGCCGGTGAATTGGTGCCAGGCTTGTCTGAGAGGATAGCAGCACTGACTTGATACGCAAACTGACCACTTTGAATCAACGAAAGTCAGGATATGCATTCGATCATCTCAAAAGATGCTAGAAGAAGATCAAAAGAAGACGCGTCCTTGAGCGAATATCACAGTTGACAGCTTTATCCTTTATCCTTTATATTTGATAAAAGATAAAAATAAAGCTGTCGACGTTTATCAGTTTGTATGTGGTAAGCCATCATATTGCTAGCTCAGTAATCTAGGATCTCAAAAGAACTATCAAAATGCAATTAGAATAGTTATAGACTAAGCAGTGTTTGGAAAACTCAGAGAAAATGTGAAAAGATATTTCTGTATATTTGAACGCGTACTTTTGATGATGGCACGTGCAAAGTAAAGCTCGCATCTTTTGTAAGCTGTTAAACTGGTATTAGAAACGTTAAGAGGGATTTACTTGCTTACATATATATTTTGACTGCCTGTGTTGAAAAACCTGGAAATACTCTTGAAGAGTTATCCCAGCAGAATTAAGGCGACCAGCATCCAACGAGATCTACGAAAAAAAATGTAACGTTTCTTAATTTCCCGCACAAACCCACTAATAAATTCGAAGATGTTTGTGGAGAGGAATGCAAAACAACAATGAAAATGAAAAAAATGCTGGAATGGGAGCAAGCGAAGGTTTTGTAGAAAAAATAAGCGGAAAACTTTAGTCTACAATATATAGTAGTTGAGTTTGCTTCATGAAATAATTGGAAATAAAGCCAGAACACTCAAATATCAATCATTATTCCGTTCCTTATTTGACCGCCCATGTGTGATTAGTCGACACTAAAGGATTCATAGCTGTGCGTAGAAGTCCCTGTCTCTCTGAAAGATGTAAGCCACTATCATTTCCCAAGATCGACTGTCTATTAACCTCGGCATGCTTCAACACAATTTCTGATATTCTTCCTTTGAGCCAAACACAAGGTATTACAATAAATTTTATTTGACAGCTGACGTTTCGGCAGTTCATCTTCTTCAGAACCTGGAAAGATCAAATTGTTTGCAATCCAATAAGCCAAACACCTCCAATACTCCCTTAGAAAAAATCACTAGATTTAGATTTCAATCGCATCAAGCACAAATCAAGTCTAAACATACTTACCGCTTTTTATATGTGCTCCAGCGAACGATTCAAGTGGAGACCACCGGAAGGAGATCACATAGGCCCGTAGTGCACCTTACCCATCAAAACAACAGTCTTATATACTGGCTCAAATTA
Organism: Parelaphostrongylus tenuis; assembly: GCA_019055375.1. NCBI lineage: Eukaryota > Metazoa > Nematoda > Chromadorea > Rhabditida > Metastrongylidae > Parelaphostrongylus > Parelaphostrongylus tenuis. The sequence continues at coordinate 66,617 of JAHQIW010002386.1, forward strand.
TGTGTGATAACGAGGCATTACTCCCTGCAGTTTATAGTTGGATTGGTGGTATTGATCCATAGTGCTTCAAGAAGTTTTCGCGCTGATGTTTTTTGTTCCTGCGCAAGGATGGTGACTTCAATCTCAAAATCAGCTCCGTCGTGTTTCTGTTCTCTATGCGTCCTTAGCGCGGTGTTCCGTCTATTGAGACGCTTGTCAGCTAGGTGTTCTTCTATGTGGGCATAGAGCGGCCTACCCGTTTCGCCAATATATTTATCGCTACACGCTTTGCAAGAGATTAGGTAGACTGTACCTACGCTCGTGCATTCACCGTCTCTGCCGTTAGGGACATATTTTACAATCTTTCATCATACAGAGACGGTCATATAAGCGGTTGCGAACTAGTTGGCGTTTTAGAGTATTCGGTGGTATCTCAATAAGAACCATCGATTGCTCTAAACCTGCACTTCTCAAACAGCGTTTTATAGCTGTACTAGTCATTTTAATTTTCTGTATTTATTTTGCATTTGTTACATAGCTGTACTAATCTTATTTCTAATTAATAAGCTTAAGCGAGAGCGGCCACATCACAAAGTGGTACCGGAAGCCAAGTAGTAAAAGTATCCTGGTTCACTAACTCTCTTCTCATCCCTCACATACGAAAAAGACGCTAGTAAAGAACATGTTTCGAATAGCAGCCAACGTATGCACTGGGGAAAAGCAGAGAGTAGAATCCGTGAAATTGGCTCAAAAATAGCCACTTCTAATGGATACGAATATGTAAGCCCTTCGGTTTGAGTTTAGAGGAAATAGTACACCCTCCGAACGAAAACTCGGATGAAAGGAAAAATCCCGTTCATTCTCCCGTTTTGTCAAATAAAATTAGTGCAACTACAAAGGTTGAAATAAAGCTATAAAGCTGTAAAGCTATAAAGCTGTTTTGAGAAGGGCGGGTTTAGAGCAATCAGTGGCTCTTATTGAGATACCACCGAATGCTCTAACCACGCCAACTAGTTCGCAACCGCTTATATGACCGTCTCTGTATAATGAAAGATTGTTAAAATATGTCTTAACAGCAATGACGGTGATTGCATGAGCGTAGGTAGTCCACGTAATCTCTTGCAAAGCTGTGTAGCGATAAATATATTGACGAAACGGATAGGCCGCTCTATGTCTGCATAGAAGAACACCTAGCTGACAAGCGTCTTATTAGACGGAACTCCCCGCTAGGGACGCATAGAGCGAAGCACGACGGAGTTGATTTTGAGATTGAAGTCACCATCCTTGCGCAGGAATAAAAAACATCAGCGCGAAAACTTCTTGAAACATTTTGGATTAATACCACCAATCCAACTATAAAGTGCAGGAGTAATCCCTCGCTATCACACGTAATTTTAGGCAGTATATTAAGACTGTTATTTTGATGAGTAGGTGCATTACGAGCCTATGTGATCTCCCTTCGGTGGTCTCCACTTGAATCAATCGGTGGAACATGTATAAAAAGCGGTGAGTATGTTGAGAGTTGATTTTGTGCTTGATGCGATTGGAAATCTAGGTCTGGTGATTTTTTCTGAGGGAGTAGTGAAGGAGTTTGGCTTATTGGATTGCGAACAATTTGACCTTTTCAGGCTCTGAAGAAGGCGAACTGCAGAAACGTCAGCTGTTAAATAAACTTTATTGCAACAACTCGTGATTGGCTTAAAGAAGAATATAAGAAATTGTTTTATAAGCCACTATCACAAACGTCCTTTATTAAATGATATCTTGTGATTGCCTGTAGAGGGTATAATTGTGTATTGCTATACTTATTTATCCTATAATGCTGAATAATATTCAAAACTTCCAAACTCCGACGGAAATCGCACCCGTTTTTCACTTTTCCTGAGCTTGTGTTAAGCTATTGCACTATCGAAGCTACTGTTTTGCCACTCTACGATACAAGATATCGATTTGTCAGCAGTCAACTGTAAACGGTTTGGCTTGGTAAGTAAACATCGGATTTGAACTCAGTTACACTAAGAGATAATGGACATATGTAGAAAAAGAATTCTTTGGTGAAAAACAAGTAGACAAAGAATTCTTATTGATTACATGTATCCCATATCTGTCAGCGTAAATGGGTTCAAATTCGATATTTGATTAGCAGGCCAAATCATTGACGCTTAGTTGCTGAAAGTTTGATACATTGTATGGCAGAAAGAGTGAGCGTAAAACCGGAGTCTCAACAGAGCATTTGCTTTGCACCTGCCTCCGTCAACGAAAATGCATGGATTTGATTCCCGCCTGAGGCTCCAGGTTTTGCATATCACTCAACACTACTGGATATTTGTACTAGTCATTCCAGCTACTACACTAGGGTAAAGTATCACCTGTATCACCTGTCGTCCCGTTGATCGTCGAGTGACTCGAGCGGGTACCAGCAACTCTTCCATTTTTCCCTATCGCGTGCAAGAGTAGCCCAGTGGGTCCTCCTTGCTCTAGGATTCGCTGAGCATCATATCTTTCTTCCATCGCTTTCGTGAAGAAATCGGACCAACGGGTCAGTGGTCTTCCTTTAGAGCGCTTGACGTCCCGAGGAATCCAGTCGGTAACGGCTCTCGTCCATCGGTTGTCGTTGAAGCGCATCACGTGTCCGCCCACCTTATTTTCGATATCCTGGCGTGTAGAACGGCGTCTCTGATTTTCGATCGTTGACGTAGGTCGGAAGTTCGGATCCTTTGTCTCATTTGCGAAATACGAGATACTCCTAGCATCGACCTTTCGACTGCGCGTTCGATAACGGCAAGTGATCTTTCATCCTGCTTACGTAGCGACCAGGTTTCTGCTGCATACGTTAGGGCAGGGATAATTGTCGAGTCGAAAAGGTGGGCACGGAGTCGGATGTTCTTTGTCCTCTTCACTACATCTTCGATGCTCTTAAACGTTCCCCAAGCCGCTCGTTTCCTCCTGCTCAACTCTGGGGCTAGGTCGTTCATCATGTTGATTTCACGACCTAGATAGATGTAACTGGAGCATTCGGAAATTGTCGTTCCGTTGAGCGTGAATGGGGCATTAGAAACCCATCCGTTCCTCATGAACATTGTTTTCGTTAGATTCAGTTGAAGACCGATCTTTCCACAGGCGTTATCGAAATCAGTCAACATTCGTTCCGCTTGGCTGATGTTTGGTGTTATGAGAACGATATCGTCAGCAAAGCGAAGATGGTTTAATTGTCGACCGTCAATTTTCACTCCCATTTCGTCCCATTCTAATGTTCGCATGACGTTTTGTAGGGTGGCAGTGAATAGTTTTGGCGATATTGTATCGCCTTGTCGAACCCCTCTTCTTACGTCAATGGTGATATTGTTGTAGAATGGAGATATTCTGGTCGTGAAATCTTTATAAAGCTCACGAAGGATCATTATGTACCGAGTAGGGACGCCCTGGTTATCCAGAGCCTCTATAACCGCTTCTGTTTCCACTGAATCAAAGGCTTTCTTCAGATCGATAAAAGTGAGACAGAGTGGTTGTTTGTACTCTCGCGAAACTTCAATGAGTCTTGTGATCGTGTGGATGTGGTCTATGGTACTAAATCCTTTTCTGAACCCTGCTTGTTCGCATGGCTGTCCTTCGTCCAGTGTTCTGTCAATCCTGTTCAGGATGACTCGAGTAAAGAGTTTATAGACAACGGACAGCAAGCAGATTGGGCGATAATTGCCTATGTCGTGAAGGTCTCCCTTTTTGAACAACAATACGGTCTTGCTGGTTTTCCATTGAATAGGGACCTTGCATTCTGACAGGTAGCGAGTGAAGAGCCGAGCCAGGGTGTTGATGAGAACTGGCGGCAGGTTCTTCAGGTGTTCTGGTCTAATCCTGTCTGGACCGGGTGTTGTTCTGTTTTTCACCGACGATATAGCATGTCGGATTTCGGAAGGAAGGACCGGTGGAACGACATATTCGTCCTCTTTCAATTTATATGACGGTAAGAGAACATGGCTAGCGAAGAGATCCGAGTAGTACTGGTGGATGATTTTCTCCATAGCCCTTCTGGAAGCTGTAAGTGTCCCGTCAGGGTATCGGAGTGCAATCATCTTGGTCTTATAGTTGGCGAAGCCTCGCTGGGCTTTGCGAATGCTCTTCCCAGCTTCTGCAGCTTCTGCCATAACTGCTGCTCTTCTCTCTTTAAGGTCTTCTTTTATCGCTTCTCTGCATCGTTTCGCAAGTTCGGACGTAAGGTTTCGGTTGCCTGCGCTCGTGCGATTCCACGTTGACGTATCAGCTCGAGTGTCTGCGGAGACAAGCGTCTCTTCGTGACCTTAGGACTCTCGGCTTTTTTAGCGCTAACGTGAAGATATTCAACGAGTCGATCGTATTCTTCGTCGATGTTGTCGACAACGGTATCTTCCCAAGAGCCGACTAATGATTTGAATACATCCCAGTTTATGGTAGTTCTGGGACTTCGTTGTTTGAATTTAGCGGCTTTCTCTCCTCTCCTCGAAAATCGGAACGTTGCGCGAAGGAGGCGATGGTCTGATCCCGTGTAGAACTTGGGAACAACAGCGACGTCGGTCAGGCAAAACCTTCGATTTACTATGATGTGATCTATTTCGTTATGGTACTCTCCATTGGGAGACTCCCACGTCCATCGCTGAGAAAGAGGCTTTTGGAATTGCGAGTTACCATGGATGGTTTGGGTCGTCATGATAAACTCGGATAGCCTCTCACCCTGTTCATTCCATTCTAGTCCGTGGGTCCCTATGTGACGTTCTTCAGACGTTCTTCTAGGTCCAATTTTTGCGTTAAAATCTCCGACAATGACCTTGAAGAATGTATGATCTTCTCTGAAGAATTTTTCGAGGTCCATATAGAACGCTTCGACTTCGTCTTCGTCATAGCTTGATGTTGGTGCGTAAGCAACGAAGATGGTCAAAGCCGGCATAGAACCACATCGTTTCAACCGTAATCGTCCGATACGGGTTGTTAGTTGTTCGAACGAATCAATGTTCACGGTCAAATTCGATTTGACGAGGACGCCAACGCCACCGACACCTCTGCGATCGCATGTTCCAAGGAACAGTTCTTCTCCGGTGTCATAGACAGCGTGAAAAGGATGGCGCCTTCTCGTCTCAGCCAGGCCAATGACGTCGTACCTTATTCTTCTTGCTTGAATCAACAGATATTCTACAGCGGATTGATGAGCAAGGGTTCTTGCGTTGTAGGTGCAGATCGTCATTTTAGTCCGTTTCGATCTTGGCAGCCTAGTTCGGCCCTGAGATTTTAGCAGCCTCTCCGTACTCGTCCTACCTGGCGCTGCCGTACCAGGGGCTCTTTCGGGGTCAGGGGAATGAGGCCCATATTTGTTACTGTTTTTGGCATTTTGATACCCAACGTGTAGCTTGCCAGGCTCTAAACGTGGGGGCTGGGTACTCACGAGTAGCTTGCCAGTCTCTCTCGGAGGAGCGGGAGGAGCTTATTTGTTGGAGGCGACTCCTAACCGCCTCCCATGTACTTCCCAGCCGCTTGATTGCAGGCTTTTGGCCGACTTGACTCGTAGAAATAGACTTTTTGTCAATTCGGCGCGGCAGAAGCAGGGAGCTCGTCCCCTGAATCCACCTGCGTCTCTGGGAAGCACACGGTTCGCTTTTGGTTCGCGTTTTATTCCTCTAAACCACCACCTGGGGACGCGCCACGTGCCCTCGCGACTAACCGGGCGGGATCCCTCAAAGAGGGAGGTCCGTGGAGGGTGAAGTAGCTTGTTGAAATCAGCGAAAATTAATCTAATCACTGAATATCATTCTGCGGTGAAGATATGAGCAGTTCGCAAAAATTCTAGTGAATTTAATCTGTTAATAAACGATTTCACTCCCTTATGCCTAATTCGCGAAATCACTTCCCATCTTCTTTGAAATATGAGCTAACATCAGAAGCATCCATACCTACAATTAATGAACAGTCGGAAAATTGACAAGCGATCTCACTAGTAATCGCAAAAAAACCTCGTGATCGTACATTTGATGTACAGCAATAAGAACTTTCTTAATATATCAAGATGCTGGAAGAATCTTGACGTATTTCTCGATTATTGAGCTGACACGAGGTTAAGATTCAATTAAAAGATAATTTTTATACATCCTATTGAAGAGCTAACGTGAGGTATTCATTTTCTCCAAAACCGGATGACCTACGCCGTTGGTTTATAGCTGATCGTGGTCGCAACGTTTGTGTTCACTGTCGGGTTATAGTTTGTATAGAGCTGAGTGTGGGGTGCAGAAAATTTTATGCTTGGTTTGTCATTGAAGTATATCATTTGCGCGGCCATATTCAGTTGGAATAGATAAATATTTAAGGCGGAAAAGTGCACCAATAAATTGCTTGGTACTTAGGTTGAGAAAAAGTCTCTCTGCAACCGCAAAATTTCATGGTCTATTTCACACAGTATCGGCTAACGAAATCAATGAGAACATCTCAAAAATTTCTCCATAAGAAACTTTCACAAGAACTTTAGTTGCACTGCATCACATTTCGACTGACTCTCAGGAAATAAAATGACGATGCACAAATTGGGTTCTGAGTTTTAATACGCTATTGGTGGAGATGACAACTTTCGACAAGAGATGTTGTGATGTAGATCTGTGGTGCCGAAAATGAAGGAACTGTCAGCCTAAAAATTGGGTCTACCTGGCCGACTGCGATTGGATCAAACACCGGTTCGGCCAAGAGTTGCACGTCAAAATCCTTTCGGCGAGAAGGTCATGGTCTGCGTTTGGTGAAACTTTGAAGGATGCTTACATCTCAACTTGTTCCGAATAGTCGAGCTCTCAAAGTCTAACTCTACTGCGACCAGTTGGATCAAGCCTATAATGCTTCAAAGGAGAAGTATTCGAACGCTGTAGAGGAGAAGAGTGGTGTGCAAAATGGGCGTCAGTAGTGTAACGGATAGAGCATGCGCTCCCGGAAAGAGTGAGGTGCAGGTTCTAGATCCGCCTAACGCCAAAGTCTTGCACATCACTGTACATCAACGGGTATATACTGAAAACATCATACCACCGTTAGAAGAGATTCAAATAGAAGAGAAGGTGTTCGTCGTAAGCGCGCTGGCTTGACTAAACAGTACCAAACTTTAAACTTCAAAAAGTCTACGGAAAAGTCTGATGAACTGAGTGGGGAGGGAGACGATGTTTTGCCTTACCCAGCCTACAGTCCAGATGCTACACTGTTCGATTAATGTCCAGTTTCGGCTCAATAGAACATTTCCTGCGTGTACACCAATTCGAGACATTTGATCAAGCTCGAGTGGCATGCCAGGAGTTCTTTGACTAGCCCAAAAAAATGTATTTCGAGCAGAGCCAGAAGCTTGCAGACCGTTGGTAGAAGGTAATGGATAGTGATGGTCTCTGGTTCAAAGAATGATCATTACTGTTTTTTACTGAATCTATGTAGAAACTTTGAATTTTCAGCTTATGTTTAAGAAACTTTCTCTGCAACTCAATACAATGCTTGTTGTTTTCTGAGCGTATACATAGAGGGTGTTCTTAGCTATAGTAAAGTTTTTGACAAGCTCCACATGATGCGAATACGTTTTCATATCACTAAATGTTTCCGCTTAGTCGACATCTTCAATGTGGAGCGAGTTACGAAATCACGGGAAAGTAGCTCAGACAAGCATGTAGTAATACCTTCAATTCGACTGTGTTTCAGAAATCGTTTTTCAAAATTTAATTCATTCAGATGATTCAGTCTTCACTTACAATATTTAGCCGGCTCATGCACCTCAGACATCCGCATTCACCCCATGTTTGTGATCACGAAGAACATACATCGAGAGTGAAACACAGATGGGCCGGTCATATGGTGAGAAGTTTAGACGGCAGATGAGCGAAACGAGAATAAATCAGAATAAACGCGTTGAATTACCTTGTTTTTTTTTCACTTTATCTTCTCTTATCGACAGTGGACGATCAGCTCGAATGGTCGGGTTTGAAGAAGACGAAAGGCGTCGAAACATTGGTCAAATAAGACTGTCTAATAAGAACCTCGTCCTGCATGCTCAACTGACAAGAAAAATATGATTGATTTATCGCTACAAGGTTGATGAAGATCAGCTCTACACTATGCTATTTCACTCGTTGCGCAAGGTTTAATTATAGGCCACTCTATAAGCTTTGACACTAAAGCAATAAACACCAAATTCATTAACCAGAAGAAATTAAAATTGCATGGTTTTGCTAGTGTTTAATTTCAGTCTTATCTTGCGAGTTTTTTCAAAAATATAAGTCACCTATGTTTGTTATAAGATGGCGCTGTGTTGGGAAAGAATTCTCTTGTTACTCAAGCGCGAATGAAGAGCAAGAATAATGCTATTGAAGTTGAGCTTAACAATAACAGAGCTTGAGGCGGTGATACGGTTACAGAAGAGAGAATAGAAAGCAGTTTGCGATGTTCCAAGCTGGAGAGAACGGTCTAGAGGATCAGTCCGCGCTTAAGCTGTGCACAGGAAGCTCCATTGATCTTGCACGCACTAGGATTTTCCCTTGCGCGTCATTCGTGCGTCAGTAGCAAGCGATTTTGCTCCCGCGACCAGTTCCACCTTGATGTGAGTATAAGCAGTTTGTATAGCAAAATGTTCATTAGAAAATGAGCAATTAGACGATGCCAAAATCATGTTGCTTCGATTACCTATATTAAATAAATTTGGTATTTGCTGCTTTACGGTCAAAACTTATGGGAGACTTAATAAAACCTACTTTTGCTAGATAGGTTTATCAGAGAAAACAAGTCTTCAACAGCTTCGTGTAGGCTCAATCAGCAAAAATGTATGTTTGATCAGCAAGTTCTAATTTAAAGGAAAATTGATTTTCAAATGTTGCAATGGAGCTTCGGCGAGTCAGAAATTGAACCGACTTCTGTAACATGTTTTGTCGAATGAAAAACAAATTTTGGTGCCTGATAAGGTTGCATCCACTGTGCACCTCTTACGGATTCATCGACGTCTAAAGTTTTCATTCACATAAAAGACGAGAGCAAAAAGTATTCACGTCCGCTGCATTCATTTCATCTACACTTTTGTTGCATGGTGCTCTTTCTAAGGTAGCTTATATTTCCAAACAATTTAGCAACATATTTGCCTACGCATTTGAAGTGATTAGGGAAACAGCGGAGTTGTTAGTGATGTAGTACATTAGAAAAGAAAGAGCTGATTCGACTCCTCGCCCTGGCGCTTCCCTATAGTTCAGGTATGACGCCATAGTTTCGACCTGTCCAAGTTTTCTATGAGAGTTGAGTCGGCCCAGCATTTTATGACATTCATGAAGAAGATGAATACTTTAGGCAGCAGTTGAAACGGCAGCGAAACGTTAGCGATATTTCTGGACATTGAATGTGACAAAACGGAGCGAGCGAATGCAATAAGTATCACCATTCGCACAAGTGATGTGTTGACGGGTTATGTAATTAAAAAGAAGTATTGAACTACTCAGAATATTTAACAATACTGGTCGAAGAGAAGCGCGTGATGCAACAGTTAAAGAAGTGTATGCGAGAGAATGAATATAGACGTGATCTCGTTCTCTGAGTCAATCAAATCTTTTGTGAAACCATAGTCGACTATCTGATATCAAGCAACAGGACGCGATATCTAGTATAAGCCTCACGTCGTACTCTGCATTGAAAATAAATTGGACAGTAACTTTAAAAAAAGTTATTTGAGCTACATCTTCATGTTGAATGGGCTTCAATGCTAATTTGTGCTTTCCAGATCCTAACAGGTGGTTACTAACAGTCACCCACTGTGTTAAACAAGACTGAGAGCAGTAGACCGAGAACCTAAATAGTGTAGTGGGGCATGCATTATGCCGAACTGGAATAGTCAAGTGTTCTTAAACATACACTGTTTTAACTCTTTTTTTCAAATAGTAGTATTCACTATGATTTGAAACATGTTCAAAAATTGGAAATATTACCTGAAGATTTTTAGACTTTTTATCAAAGCAGAACATAGCACTGTTTTCATCACTCATAATCGGATTTCTTGACCACTTAGTTTTTGAGTTATGTATTTGTTCAAATTTCATTCTCTTTTACTAAATTATTAAAGCGCTACCATTGTTGGTCAGATGTAGTTTATTATCGTCTCATGTCGATAACTTTACGGAATTTCATGCACTAGTTCGATCATAAAGTACCTCGCAAGTGGATTGGATCCATTGCCCAATTTTACGTTATTCTCATTATTTTCCTCATACTCATTCACGTCAGTCATCATCGTATCTATTCTGTGACGATCCTTGTACGATGCGTCTATTTTCGGATATTCCACGCGACCTGTATTTGATCTGTTACTCTGCGACGCTTCACATAGCATCCTTTAGATTAAAATCGTTCAAATGTATTTTGATATATTTATGTAATCATATAGGAATGGCTGATATGATAAACTGATTACATCTAATGAAATATTCACTTTACAAATTGATAACTTTACATCTATGCCAACATTTTACTCCTCCTAAGACAACGGAATCATTTCATCAAATTGTTGGCTTCAACGTACTTATTCGTACTAACACCACCGTCTACGAATGCAAAAAATTTTAGCTTTCTCATACTTGTGACGTAGAAAAATTAACTAAATTGTATCGGAACTTTAGTAACAAAATTATCTCTTAATTTGTAAAGTGGTAAAAGTTGTTATTTTATTGTTACACTTATTTTTGTACACTGACGGTTAGTCCTTAATATTGACAATTTTTATAATTTGCGTGTGTTTGTGCTTGTCTTTAGAATTAGCGAAGATAATAAATTCATCCCGATAATTATCATCTTTAGTACGCACAGCAGGTATTGACTGAAGTTATAAGTGAGCTTTTTTTGCGTGTTATTTTGATTAAGTTCTCTGCAAAGTAGTACTGCTGAATGAGTTTTTTTCTTCGAATTTACGAAAGAATCCGTCTTGTCTGATGCTTATCACTGTTTTCTCTATGCTTATTGATACTGTGACATAAGTGACATAAATGTTTTGGTCAAAATAGAGCGAACTGTAAATTTGCAAAAGCAACCACTTATGTTATATCGCCATTTAACAATTTAAATTCTCAGTCCAGTCAAAAATTCGGCTAACCCTAGGGCTAGTCTTTTGATTATCTGTTCAATAAATAGTTTCAATATCACATGCAGTTGTGAGATATTTTGTTCTGAATCTTCGTTGTCAATTGAAGGAAAATTGGTCTTATTAATGGCTTAGGTTTCTTATTTCGTTGTCTACTCATTTCTCTAGCAATTCTAAATAAATACACTAGCAGTTTTAGAATGCAAACAATGCACAAATGTCTCATCTACCTTTCTGGTGACCCATTTACAACCGCAATACATTCATAACAGCGGATCCTGTGGCAGTCATTCTATACCATCCAGATTTCGGTCGCAGACGAAGGTGTTAGTGAGTAATGATATTATGTTATATAAGCTTATGAAAAAGCCACTGTAACTGTAGGTGTAGTACTGGAAAAAAGTTCTAGATTAAGCGTAAGCATTAAAAATTATTATGTGCACCAACGTTATGTGTTGTTAACGAAAGTGATGACGCTATTTTATTACGATACCATCGAAGAAATGAAGAATCCACAGTGGTATAGCTTGCATTTTTCTTGGCTTAATCATATCAATGTATAAATGGCTACTATTTGTCAACTCCAATCTGTTTTATGAAATTTGCTTAATGATATTGAATCCCGAGAAGCTTTGGTGTTTGAATGGTATATCGTGTTGAGCTTTGTGGATTTTTTCTTACTAACACCAAAAATTCTTCGGAAACGAATCCTACTGCCCATTTCCCTAGAAATTCGAAACTGTATACTACGAGCTACCAACCACCAAATTTTCAGTGCCATCTTTGTGATCTGGTGAATTTAGCTATAGCATCTATTTATATTTCATATAAAAAAATTTCTGATGCTTATATTACCATCAACATAGCCACCGCGTATTTGAAGTGAGCAAAAACATCTTTAAAAGTGTAAAAACTACCAAAATACAATCTGTACTAGGGATTTGCAGTGAACCGCTGGACTTTCGGAAGTTAGCAACGAAATTCATACTACGTAGGTTTATTTTCAGTTAAAGAACTGAATAATTCAATGAGCTGTCGTTTTATTTGTGAACAGGTTATTAACTGAGTACTGCACTTATCCAACCATGTATTAAGCCTACTTAGTCAGAACGGTGCTCTTGGGGCTACATAATAGGTAGGTGGTAACTCTTCCAAATTCGATCGCTATCTTGAACAGTTTCCATTTATTTTGTAATTTCTTAACTTTTTGCAGATATGAAGGAGGAATTATTTAGACGTTAGATCACTCAACATCTTCGACCTCAGTAGGGCAGTGAGCGAATTGTTAATCAGTGATAATAGGTAGATTTTTCTGTAAGTGACTTCTTTACATTAATGATGGGAGGGTCCTGAGCATCGCCACACGTGAACGCTGTGGAAGTACAAATTGATGCCGCTTTTTCCCAAGTCTTACCCTGGCAGAACTGTGTCGTCGTTGAGCCATTCTTGTCCAAAATTGACAAAAATGGCAATTATCTCATTGTAGTAATTATTTTAGAAGGCAATATGTCGTCAGCGATCTTACAAACAGCAAACTTAGTGAAATATTACCAGAAATTGCAAATCTAAGGTATAGCCAACGTATTTCGAATTGAAAGATGAGGTATTTATGTAGATCATGTTCACAAAGTGTTCTTGCGAAATGAACGATATAATGGAAGTAAGAGGAAAGGTGATATCTACAACTATACGGTTAAAATCGTATGGTAAGCTATTGCAATCGTATACTTTAATAGCTTCCTTATCCTTAAATAAATATCGTCTTTTTCCTTAAAATCACTACATTTTTCATGCGTATATCTTGATACCAGCAACTTTTTCATCAATTTTGTTTACACTTTGTAACTTTAATCTGGAAATCGGCGACTTCAAGATGATCGTCTGCATCCACTAAAGCGAAGACTTTATCCCATCTATAGAATGCGTCAAAAAATAAGTGTGGGTGACGGTGACAATGACTATTACGACTACAATTTTTATATTCCTCGCTTAAGGAGGTGATTGCAATTGCATTAGGCAACCATCAACTTTTTTGTAAGCGAAATGCGTACTACAACATCAATAATACTAATGATCATATTTTCGGCATTCAGAGACAAGAATAAGTACATAACATACCTAAAAAAATTAATACTGATTACAGAATGCTTGCTATTATACTAACAGCACTATTAATAATACTTAACACTATGACTGTATACGAGGAAACCCCAGCGTCATTGAACGTGTACTAACCAGCGGATTTGAACTGGCAGTAATAGTTATTCAAATGCGTGCTTGAAGCGTGAGAGCTGATTAAAGCTCTACAGTAAGGGATTGGAATAACCTTAAGAGGTGGCTTCGTATTGACGCTAATAGACAGTAATCATGTACGCTTGAGAACATTTCGATATATGACGCATTATAATAGCGAAACACTATTAACTATCTATGAGCAGCACTTCTACCGGAATAGGAGCAGAATGGTTTTCCTTAGAAGAATATCCGCTTTAGTCATTCGGTAACAATGTGACTCTCAAGTGGAATCTTTCATTTTCTACTGGATATTTAGATACTTGGACGGTCAATCTTTACAAACTGTGCGAACTCTAGCACATTTCTGTCCCTTTCCCCTTTCTCGATTATTGTCCATGGTGGTGGGTTAATTCGAGCATAGAAGCTGGCGCAGGTTTCATATCGTGATCTATAAGATATCGGCAGCTGCAAGTACAGCTGATTAATTCCTCTAACGAGTACGTCAGCCCAACGTGTAGGTGGTCGTCCTCGGGAACTGGCATATTTTTATGGAGTTCACTCTACAGTTCGCTTCACTCATCTGTCGTCTGATCTTCTTACTATATGGCCGGCCCACCTGTGCTCCGCTATTGATGCATGTTCTTCAGATTAGTGAAGACGTGGTAGCTTTCGCGGAGATCTGAGCTGAGCAGCCGGCTAGGTATTCTAAGTGCCGACTGAGTTTCAGAAGACATCGTTCAAGCGCTCTGTCGATAATAATAGTACTGACGTCGTTAGAGTATCAGCTCAAGCGAACTGCACAGCAAAGCGTTGGAAGGACTATTGAATAGAAAAAGTGAGCACGTAATTTAGAGTCCGCTATCTGTCAACGGCTTCTTTGAGAGGCCCAAATTCGGCCCACGCTGCTCTCTTCTTCTGTCAAGTTCGTCCTTCATTGTTGTTTCGCATATTAAGTGAACGACCAAGATCCACGTAGGGGGAGTTCTCCGTAATCGTGAAATCATCAGGTTTGATATGGTCATCAGCGCGCCATTGGTTTTTTATGAAGTGGATCTTCATGTGAATCAAGCGTAGTGTCATCTTTTTTCCAGTTTCGATGTCCTCGAACATCGTCTCTGCTGCAATGGTGCTTTACGAGAATATGACGATGCTATCCGCGAAAGGAAGATTTGATAGGAAATTTCCGATAATACGTAGGTCCTTCTCGTCCAATTCGAGCGACTTCGTCATAGGCCGCTGTGTGGCAGAGAACAGCTTTGAGGTTATCTTATTACCTTGTTGAATCCATTATTCAATGGTTATGGTGAAAGGTCAGCGAAAAAGCTCTATTCTCGTGTTCCAGTTCCGATAACAGCCTGATAGAGCTCTCAATAGGACGAGTCCACTCCTTGATCGACAACCGCTAGTAGGACTGCGTTCGTCCCGACTGTTTCATTTGCAGCTCCACAGTAGCTAAAAGTTAGTAATAAGAGCAGTTGGTAGACCTCACAAACTTCTACGTCCCTCCACACGGCTTGGATGTGGTCAAACAAGGAAATCTCTATTAATTGATATACACACAAGGATAATCTTTGTGAAGAATTCATATAGTGCGCTCAGTAAGCATGTCGAAAGATGGCTATGAAGATCCCTTCGGTCACCCTTTTTGTGAAGGATGGCTGTGCGTGGCGTCCTCCACTGGTCTGGGATCTCTTCGTTTTGGAGGTAGGATGTCATATGTGCTGCAAGAAGTAAATGTAGATTATGGCTACCAGCTCTCATAAAGTCGGCAGTTATGTTATCAGGTCTTAGAGCTTTGCCATTTTTCAGGCCTTCTCTCGCAGCTTTCACTATCTTAAGAATGAAACCGAGAATAGGTGCCATATTTCAGGAATTTCCAAAAAGAGTTTAATGAGAAAAATCAGAAAGCAGATGTAATTTCAGAAACCGATCTTCGTTTAGCTTGGCAATGGTCAATAGATTTCTATGATCTTGATAAGATAATGTATTGCTGTAAATAAGACATTTAATAACAACGATCACTTTAACAAATTTCACTCCGCTTTCTTTTCGCACGACTATGGTATAGATTATGCTTTTACAATCTCTTGGATCGGTTTGAAAAGGAATCCTTATCGGCAGCACCTACACAGAAAATGACTGAGTCATCCGATATTCTAGCGATAGTGTCAAGAAGCTTCTCAAATTGGTGTGCTTAAATTGAACCGCATTAGCAATTGGCAACCACTATACTGCGTCTCAGCCTTGAAGCACAGCATAAAGAATCATAAAGAACTTTCCGTTTGCTCTGATCGGTACACCAACTTGCCCTTTCATATAGTGCTCGTCAAATTGCACAGTTGTTGATCTGAGGGAGACACACACACAACTGCGACAGTTTAGACAATAAATGCCAACTTCAGCAAAATTGACTATTTTCATCCAACCGAGTGCTATCTGTCGGCTATACGCCATTCATCCAAATTGAACCCATCACTATATTTGCGATTCGCCAAACGGATAGCGAAGTTTAGATCTTAAGAGTTCGTCTACTACGTATCAATTCATTGTACTCCGTTCAACGTTGCGAATATGAATTAATGCACATAAGACCTGCACAATGACTTCCCGACTTCAAAATGTGCCATATCAGTCGTCTTATCTCTAATGTCTCGAAAATTAGAGTCCTATTACTTTCCATTAATGTTTAAGCTGCTACCGGTATTGTTGCTCTTATAAAACTTCCACCTCCTGTTATTAACAATCGAAGGTTGACGATTGATACCGTATACTTACCAAACTAATCAAACCTACTTATCAAACTAATCAAAACGTACTCCTCGCCGCGTACTTTGCGAACCGAATTCATGCTTATGCCAGCTGAAGTTTATATTAGTGCCGTTTTAACTGAGTACCTGTGAAGAGGACATGGCAAGCCAGAAGCCTCTATCCAGTGTGCATGAGTATAACTACGCATTCATCCTCGCAAACATTCTCCCACTCTAAAACAAAGCTATCATTGATGTATATTTAGAGGTTTTAGAGATTTGAGAAGGCTTCAGTTGAATAATTTCTACCATAACATCCGAGAACATCATGCAAATTGAAACGATAAGTCGATTTGGCGCTTTAAACGTGTTTTTTTTCTACATTGTATCACTTTACTTTATTATGATCCGTCTTCAGTTTTACTTTTGGTTTCTTCCCGTTATCCAAGAATAAATGAAGAAACGACTTCTTCTACTGTCTAAAGACTTTCCATTGGACTTTTGATAATCATTCGAAATCTCAAATCTCTGGCTAATGTGCGACGAGGCTGCTTTATGGTAGAGTTTTGTTTAACGCTGTAGCTAGAGAAAAATTTTTGTGTTACACACACGGATATTTCTCCTTTGCACACAAAGCTGAGCGTTATTTGTAGGACAAGCCGAACATGTTGGTTGAAGGCAGCTCTACTAACATTGACGATTACACTCGTCTTGCAGGTTCACGTCTGAAGGTTTCTTAGTACACTTTTCTAGTTATTCAATTCCAGAATAAAGATGATATATTGACACTGTAAAATTTTCTTATGCCTTGGAGGTGAAGTTGAGGAGATATAAGCTCAACGTTGTCTTAAGTACATGGGATCGCCTAAAAATCTTTAGTAAATTTCAATTGTTTTGCTACAATAAGCCATTCCCAACATATTAGCGCTTTATTTGAACGATATTTTAAATAAATTGACACAAAATTATTGTCGTATCGGCTTAAATATTCTGTAGAGACTAATATCCTATCCTCCTAATTTGTTTCATTTCTTTAAGCCACAGTAATACTCGAAGACTTGAATGACTCGTGTTCACTTATAGTGCGGTTACGGCACAGTTTCCATCCGTCTCTCTCTATCGTAATCGCTGACCATGGTCGTGGTTGAACTCAAGCGTAGTGACGTCCGCGAGGCCAATTCCGTACTCCTGGACTCGCATATATATGAGAATACAGATAGTTAACATTAAGCACAGACACGTCCACCCATCGCTTGGGTGATCTTCCAAGAAGACGCTTGCATCGTTTTCAAGTCCGCTCTACCGTTGTTTTCGTACCTTCATTCGTTTGTCATCTCTTATTCTCATTATGTGGATGGTTCCTCTGCGCCTTGCTATTGGATTGCGCTTCCCGGATCCCGAGGACGAGATGAATTCCGAAGATCTGAGCTGCGCATTATAGCGAAACGCTGTTGGTGTCTGCTGAATTTTATAAGACATTGCTCACGAGTTCCGTGGACAATGTTCAGGCGCCGTTGAGTCAAAAAGGTTGACACATGGAGTTTCAGATCCGTCAAGAGATGGTTACCTCTCCTTACAAGCCGGATCGTGACCCACTCTGTTTTCTTCCTTCCGTCTAGTTCTTCCTTCATGTGATTTACAAAACTCATTGAACGTGTTAGCAAATGTCTGTATGTTGGACGGTCCACCACTTGGTCAATGAGCGTTGATAGGATTGCAGTCATTCGACCTTGTTGAAACGCTTTCTCGTTGTCGATAAAACTTAAGAAAAATGGCAATTGGTACTCATAGTGGACATCGGTTTCTCGTCGCACAGTTTGGATGTGATCCTTGCACTGGAATTTTGTCGTGATGTGCTTGCAATGTTTGCTGTACTTCATTCAATGTCTGTGCTGCGCACAAAAGTATTCTTTGTAATAAGTTGCAGACCCATTGCTCAAATCAAGTGGAAGCTTCGAAGATCTATTCGCTCACCTTTCTTAGGTAGGTTGATGGCGTTGTTCTTCACTGACATGGGATTTCTGCATGAAAATATTTTATGGGTTGCGAGTAGTAAACGTACTGCTGAGGTGTCAAATGCATCACTATTTTTTGTGTTCTAAAAATATGATTAAACTCTACATGAGTGGTGCAGCTGGGAGATTCCCACATCCAGCGATAATGCTATTTCATGCCAAAAAACGAACCTTGAAGGAAGAGGCGTAGTGCGCACAGGCTTCCTACAATACAGTTTCCATTCTGGTTTCGTTTCTATTGCGCATCTCGCTTTTTTGTATTGATTTTCGTTGGCTGTTTTAAGTCTCGCCTTTGAGTCCCCGACATGGAATGCGCAGAAGGCCTTTCTTTGCAGATTGCTTCCTATAGGAGGGTGTACATGACGTTCAGGTTCTTCCCTCTTTCCAATAGGTGGGTGAAAGAGGTTAATAGTTCAAACTGTAGTAATGTTTATTGCGACCTCTTGTTACTTTCACGCTGCAAAATTAACAATTGGCATTTATCCATTTATTACTGACCCATACGAGTAGCGACGTAATTGGTAGTCATGAATGTTGCAAGTAAAAACTCTTCTTGCAAGTTGACGTGATAAGTTACACAAAAAGATGAACTAGATAGTACACAAGAATATAACTAAAATAGTCAAAGAAATGGTTGTGTAGTTATACAGAGAAACATAAGAGACTATCGAGTGAGCACAAATTTCGCACAGGTAACTCCGATTTCAACAACCGTCGTTAACAGACCTCCTACACCACCATCGCCAATACTGAGAGATCAGAAGTCTGGCCACAGTATATTCCTAACTATCACGAAGCCCCCTATCTGTCAAGTGAGAAACTGAAGTCGTATTGCATTAACACATTCATAGATGCAATGAGACGAATACTTTTTTCTTGAGCAGTCCCTTCGTTGTCCAAAAAAGCGAATTCGAAAAAAAAACCTGTAGCAAATGCAGTATTATTGTTTTGTAGAGATAATTGTTTCATGTCACATGCTACAGAAGGTTTTTTTTTGATAATTCTCTTAGGAGCGTTTATTTTGAAATATTTTTGTACCAATGCGGATGATATTCCAACCAAATGTATGAAAAAAATGCAAAAATGCATAAAGATGATTATTCTGCATTCCACACAGCGCTTATGAATTTATGTGCTATTGCGAACGTGACAGTAATTATAGAATATGTGTGATTCGCTTTTTGATAACAAAAAATTGCTATCTAGTCAACGCGTTTGAAATTATATTAATGACAAAGCTGTAAAGTAACTTATCACTTTTTACTATGTTGGTCGCCACATAATTAGCATTTAAGGGTCAGTCGTGTAACATCTTTTTCCTTCGCTTTGTTTGAAGAAACGTACAACTTGTACCTGTCTTAATCTCTTTTAAAGGCACTAGATATTGATTTAAAAAATAATCACATGTCCATAACTTTCTAAATGTCTTTTTTGTCCTTTTCTTGGATCACACGATACCCATTAGATGTTGTGCTGATACCAGCGCACATGCATTATATTCGCTTTGTTGCATCCAACACTTATTGGATTTAACGTTTGCACGTGGGCTCAGCAGCTGATTGGAGACTTTCACCTGTCAAAACAAAGCTAATTACTGATCATATTCGCTTTTCTCAAATGTTAAGGTAGCTATCTTGGTAGTTTCTACATCATCATTACACGTAGTCGTGAGGTTGTGAAAGGATGGAGAGAGCTAGTGTGCTATAGTTTTCCCTCCCTCGATGGGGCAGGCTAGAGGCATGATTGATCAGAAGAGAGGTCGAATCAAGGAATTTCTAAGGAACTCCGCTCAATGAGCTCCCTATATACATTTTAAAGAATATACAAGCTCGCCTAGAAAAACTTAATGGTAAGCTAAAAGTCGGCCTCAGACGGGAGTTGAACCGGCGTTTCACCCATATCAGGGGCGCGTGATACCATATACTACAAAGCCCAATATCTATATAAGAATTCCTGAATTTATAAGTACTGTAGATGTCAGCTCAACTGGGTTCATAGTGCTATATTATTTATGAGGCCAAGCCTCTCAAAGGTTGGTGGCTGTTTGCTATGACAGAAAGATCTTGAAAAATGAGTGGTGGGAAGCGGTGGCCTCGATGATGCAGTGGTCGCGTGTGCCCATGGTATGAATGAAACACGGTTTAGCTACCATCTCAGGTAGAATTTTTGCCTACCACTCAATTGTCATAGCTACACTTGAAGCATAATAACACTGCTGGAAAAAGCAGTAGAAACATATTAATCCTAAGAGTATGGATACACAAGTTTCCGTGTGAAACACTTTTTTTTTGAGAGTCGTATCTAAGTCCTCCTTTACCACAGTAATCGTATGTTACGCCGACGCGAAAACACTATGTGCCTCAACCTGCACCGTCTGCACTTCAGTACTACTACGTCAGTCTTCCGGTTTACAGATATATTGGTTTGTTATTTTTTCATAATGTTCTCTTGTTACGTGTTTCATATCCTCTGTAAATACCAACACAAAAGGCGTTCACATTTTTGAGCTCCTACTGAGCAACGGCTAGCCCTTTTTCATTTTTCGATATTTTCCAAAAGTTTCCATCAGAATAATTTTGAAATCAAACGAGGGAATGGAAAACGAGCACTTATTGTGCTAGATAGTGCGTTCATGGATATGTTGTTTTAGTAACCCACTCTGAACTAAGCTTTCGGCCAGATGCAGTGTTTCAGGGGAGACATGAAGGTGCAGCAGTTCACAGACTAAATCTTACTCTTATTATGTTCCTTTGAGGGCGGTGAGGATTGTTTTCGACCCTCAACTGTTCGCACCTCTCGAACGGTTAGGAAGATTGGCTTACGTCCCAATTAAGTGCGGTCAATTAAGGTTTTACAGAAACGTTGCCTCTCATTAGTTGGTGGTACATCACTGAGAAGACTTTTGTATAAAAAACCTTACTAATTGCCAATGCTTGCTAAATCCCTGTATTTTTGAGAAGAAAATCACACCCTTGCGATAAGGATCATGCTTACCGCTGTTGTTAAAGGTTCTTCTCGTTCGTAAAGTCAATCGATAACATGAAAAACCTTATTTTGATATTACGCTTGATTTTTTAGATAATCTGCATGATATGTTTTAAACGAAGAAAAAAAGAAAGCGTTTTACTCCTGTTATGCGTCGTTCCAACTTGACAGCGAATTTTTTAATACTGTACAGTTAAATTTGATTCTTTTCAAACTTCTTGATAGATGGGCATCAATTATCATTGGAAAGCCTTCTACAAAATTTGTTCAATAACAAAGCAGCCTACATGTTTCGGAAAACCTTGTCATGCTGTCGTATTCTGCAAAAATGTACTCGTGATGCGTTCGCTTCCCTTAAGAAAGTTTTCACATTAAACTATTAGTACTCACAGCATGCAAAAGTTGGAGGAACCTGGCATTAACATTGCTATTGAATTGTATTTACTCAATACACCTTATTTAAATGTAATCGCTGCAATGGACCCTGATGTGCGCCTAACAGACCACTTCACATCATTTCATGAGAAATGCATTTTATTAGAAAGACCCCTCTTACAAATTTTACGGTCGCACTTCACAATAATTTGCAAAGAATCAATTCTTGTTGAATTTATTACATTTCCCGAAAGTGATAAGCATAGTACACTTACAAAAGGCTTCCAATGTCATTACAAGAAGGTCCACAATCTCCACATCCTGTACATTATACAAATGCGTCATTCAATATGTATTTCCTAAGATACACATTTTCAAGGATCTTGTGTTGAGTGGAACCACCATATTTTGTTAACTCAGCACGACGTCAATTCAGCATAATGCCTAGATACTAGCATCGATCGTCAAAGAAAGTGGAGAGCTGCAGCTGGCAGAAATTGGTATCTCTGAAGTCATCGGAGAAGTGGAATTGGACGAGGTATAGGAAATCACAATCATGACACCTAACTAAAATAGACTACGAAAGCATGTGAAAATTGTGCTCATGTCCAGAGCCAGATGACAGCGCTAAATAATGTTCTCAGTAAAGAACAAGTGGGAATAGAAAAGCCAACATATATAAAGAGCAATGGCTACTACATTCATTAAATGGCACAACTCTTCAAGTTCACTAATAATCCAAAATTGTAGAGAGCTGTTGATGAAGTGACAGCACACGCAAAAGTGTGCAGCATCCCTGCTCACATGCTACTCATTGTCGTGCATTCCTTAATCACTATGGCGACTTTTGGGTCTTGTATAGGTTAAAAGTATATCAAATCTAAAGAAAGTGCAGTATTTAATTTTAAAAGTACGAAATGATCATGTGATTAAGCATTTGACTATTTACGTCAATACAACGATTTTTTGTTGGCATATTTTTCACTTTGCTAATCCCAGTGCTTCTACCATTCTATCGTTTTTTCGTCTTCTTCTTGAACGTCTGCAAAATACTGTTTGAGCGTGTTTTCTTGCAATCTCGAGAGTAACCGGGCTGTGGCGTTCCATAGGGTGCTCGTTGTTGACTTGGGAAAGTGTTGCGAGTGAGGTTCGACTCTACGTGCACTGCGACTATCATCACATCCACTCTGCCATGGTACCCCCATTGCTGACAATAGAGGTATAGAATATAAGATTTGAATATATATAGGTATATAAAAGTATGTGAAAATGTAGTTAAAGATTTGATTACTTGGTTTTCCTTTTCATAAATGTGGGTTATATGAGGAACATTGGCGTCACTTCCACTACATAAGCTTTCTTGAGGGCTCTTTTATCATATTTTGCCGTTAACTGACGTTTAAACCCTCTTTAGTGGCAATGAAAATCTAAACGTCGTCAGAATACTACCGTTTACTGAAGCGCGTCGCCAGCCTCTCATCGTAGCCGTCCGAACCGCCTGCTATCTGGAAATGCCCACCGTCTGCAATGGGTTAAGAAATTTCACGTACACTTCAGCTGTGTTTCTGCATATTCAGACGGTGAGCATATCCAAAGCAACAGCACTGCATAATAGAAAAAATTGACATTTTGAATAAACTACTTGAGTGACTCTATGCAGTTAGATAAAATTTGTGTTGCAGAACGATCAACCAGAAACAATAGATTGAAGTTGCTAAGGAGATCGTTGTCAATTCATTTATGCTCTTTGTGCTGCAGGATCATGGAGAGTCTTTAAAACTAACAGAAAACCACTTGATATAGGTGGAAATAGCGGTCGCGACACACCTCTTTTGATTACGGCCAAGAAAGTTCTAATAAACGAATGTGTGCTCGTTGCCGGCAAAACGTCGGAGCTCATAATGAGAGAAATAAGTTCAATTGCAAAGGTAGTGGTTTCAATTTACTTTTTCTTTCATTGCGATTTTGATGTATGTTACAATTTTGAGCAAGCGGTAGTTTTGTAATCTACCCAGTGATAAAGAGTGATGTACAAAAACATTTGTGTCAGGATTCAAATCAGATTTCACCCCATTCGAGGGTGCGTGCTGAAACGTCGCACTACCGACGTCTGTCTTGACATCACTCTTTCTACACTATAACGTATTATCTGTCAACAGGCAATCGTCAATGGTCTGACGTGAGCAGTCACTATCGACAACGATCCCGCTTATGCCGGCAGATATTGGGTGTCAACAATCGATCAGAGTCATTCCATTTGACCGCCTCTAGGGATGATAAGATGTTTAAATACCCAATGATAAAGGGTGAGTTTTCTAATCGATGAAAAAGCAATAGAGCTGCCTTGAACCTTCTGCAACAAGATCTTTCTAATATGACTCATCACACAGTCACACATCTCAACGAATTTAGGTCCACGGAGCTCTTATTTTAGGCACATTAGTTCAGTAAATGCTTCTATCACCCACCCTGTTTTCGTACAAGATTCATTCCTCTTTCTCCTCTCACAGCCTTGATATAATCCTTCAACAAGGTTTTATAAGCTAAGTATGCTCACGATATCATGTTTGTGCTCTTCCCTTCCCATATGCTAAATGCAGTACATATTTGGTTTTTCACGGAATCCGTTGACAGGTGTTCTAACGTATTAACGGCTACTCGGATGTCTGCGGCCAATACCTGACTTCGACACTCGGTCCCTTGAGGGCAACTTGGCAAGCCTAGTCTTGCTCTGCATCCACAAAGTTCAAATGTAGAACATTTTCGAAATTACGAATGATCCTCTGGAGGTAGAGTGTGATAACGTGTCTTGACCTCGTTAATTCAATTTTTTCTTGCTTTCCCAAGTGATTCTATAGGTATTTGTGAACTTGAGCTAAGTTCAAAAAGTAGGATTTCTAAAATAACGACTCAATTAGGAATATAAGGGAAATGGACGAGAGCTAGAGCTCTTGACGCTGATTAGTCTGTGGGATCCACCATGCAATCAGCTTCATCAACGTATTCGCACACGTGACTCCTGCAGAACCCAGGCTAGTCTCAGCCGTTTTGCTCTTTACATAGTGGCTTTAAGGTGCCTGCGAAATCGATTGGCTCACAATTTGGCATTGCGGAACCTTTTTTCCATCTCGGTGGACCAAATAAGAGATGGTAGTTTCACGGAATCAGCTTTTTGCGCTTTAATGCTCAATGATCACTAAACAAATTGTGATTTCGGCATGGGTGAAAAATTGAGCGACTAGCTGTTTCTCAAGCTTGCCATGTTACAAAATGCTGCGAATGCGTCAAGCTTTATAAGGTGTGACTGAATGTTCATGTGCTACACAGCGACTTGCGATAGTGCCGATGCTTCGAATCAAAGCTGCCATCTTATATAAACTCAGTACTAAATTTCAGGCCTCGTAAGAATAGAAGATTTGGTGAATCAGGGTCGTGGGATCGCAACAACGACTACGTATATTTAACAGGCCACGCCTATCCACAGCACTAAAAGTGGACAACTTGCATAGTTTTGGTAGTTATCCAACAGTCTAATTTATCTGCAATTTCAGTGGTATATTTAACTTGCAAAAAGTTTCTTTTGTTGCGATGTAGTTGTCGCGAGAAGATTAGGTTTCACCTTCAGAGTGCATTTTTGCTCGACCAGGGTTTTTCACGGCTTTTCAACAAAATCTAAGTACATACGTGAGCAAGTAGCGCATTTCGCGCAGTGATTGGAAGTGTTTTGCGTCGCGCATGAGGCCATGGTTTGATCTCGCTCTCATGGCTCACCAAGCCATCGAGGTCAGTTAATTAGTAGTGGAGCGATTTCTGATGTACCTGGGAGGACAAGTAGCACTGATTCAAACAAAGGTAGGTCACCGGGAGTCATTGCAAAGATCAAATGTTTAATCATTCGTCTCAAACGAAGTTAATAATAGTGGACGAATGCATGGCGCATCTCTCAGGAACTGACCATCGCCGTGAGCTTTATCTTTTGTCCTTCTATAAGACAGCCTCGAAGATTATGAATTAGAAATTATGTTTGGGCTTTGCAAAGGTCTATATACAGCAAAACAGAATTCCGCGCTTCGCTTTGCAAAATATGTGAACCAAAAGCATATGGTCGAGCAGAAAAAATCATGCTGCATCGGAATAATAGAGAAAAATCTGAAACATATTTTTGAAACGGTGTAAAGATCTTAAAAAATTCAAATCCACGCCCTTCTTGAACGCGCAAAGCGTAGCGATTTCGATGCAATTTCGGAAAGCCGCGATTCCCGTTAACTACTTTGCAATCCTTTCTCCATTTTGAAAAAATTTCTAATCCTCTCATATTGGAATTGTAGAAATGACCTTATTCTCTCGTTATCTAAGTACAAACTTCTCTTTTTCTTCCATATTGCCGCTAAGAAATCATTAATTCGCTAAAAATATTCATCTCGAGAAAATGACGCTCAGCTTTCGAATGTTGTTTGGCGCATCTATGCAATCGAGATAGCGCACTAAGATCCTCTCTCAGCATGGTCATCCGACGTGGCATGTAGTTCGACTACCGAAGCGCTTAGTCAAAAGGAGATCAGTGCTAGAAATCGACACCATTTTGTAATGTCCTAGTCTCCTTTGATCAGTAGAGGAAATGGGATGATGTGATAACGCCCTATCACCTCAAAAATACAAAAAATAAAACAAAGAGAAGACAAGAATTTTTTTAAGACAGCAAACTAGCTTCAGAACTTTCTCCTCTCATGACAATAGTCTTATCACTCTTTTACATGTTGCGGATTGCATTGAGTGCCACTGGACCTCCTGCTCAATAAGACATCAAGGTAAGAAGGCTAAATTATGATCGTTAAAATGTTTATCGGTGTTTTTCCGTTTTCTTTATCCCATTCGAGGCCTCTGGTGATGAAGGTACTTCTTGGTTTTGTAAAGCGTTCTAGCAATCATTTGATAGTTCAAATTAAGTGAACTTAAGTGGTATTATCAATTTCTCAAATTGCTTGTTTTCGGCGCTATAACAGTCAAAAAAGATTGTGTTCCACATTGGTGGATTTCTCTCCGGATAAAAGTTCTATGATTAAATTTTAATCATTACATGGGGCAAAGTTTGCCGATTTCAATTTGCTTCTTAGAAGGGTCTTCTTAAAGCTCTGCAACACTCGATAGAAGATTGGGCTTTGCATATCCGAATTATTGCTATTATCGACACGTCTTTGAAATGAAGGCGTTTTCTTGAATTTCCCAAGTTGCGCTGCAGCTTAACCGATAGGTCAAGTCTAGACGATTTCAACAATATATTTGACTTTTTATGAAATCCTTTTTGACGCTGTAACAGCTAAAGTAACATCATGTTTCACACTTGTGGCATTTCAGCTCGTCTTTCACTAGACAAAGCATTTAGCTTGGAATTTTACCAACCATTCGATAGTCGAAATTCTGTGTCTTCCAGTGACATTTGGTTTTCCGGAAGGACTTCTTAGTGAGCTGTAGCAGCCAAAAGAACATTAGGTATCGTTCAGTGCAACAATGGCAGCAGGACATCACGCATTGTCGGTATGAGGGACGGGAATTCGTAACATTGGCACCAGGCCAATGAGCCATCTCAACATTCGCCACATTGAGTAAGTCATTGCAAATTAACTACCTTCAACAAATTTCCTCCTTAGAAAAAAGCCCATGACGTGTAGAAAAATTTTTGAAGTGTCAAGGACAATCTTGACAGTGATCAAGAAATCCACATATGATTTGTCCTGTGGATTTATGTTCCAGCTAGTACACAAACTAGCCGGCAAAGAGTGCTTATCAAAAGTGAAACGCAATCTTCTTTTAAGCGTTGCAGAGCTGCGCAAATTTTCTCTCTCGAAACCAAATATAATGTTGAAATTGAAGATTCTCTTTATCTAATATTATACAGGTACTTATATGTTAGACGGTGACAAATACTTAAGCCGATCTCGTTTACAGAACAAAGATTTCTATAGGAGTGTTAGTAAACATTCGAAAGCCTAAATCGTCGGCTACAAATCTGTTTTTACCGATTTTTTTAAAACATTATTTCTTAACGCTGTGGCATACCGAACAGAATTGTGTTTCACAATCGCTTTTCGCGTGCATTTTTGTCACGCGTATAATTCGCTCGAAGCACAGAAGCATATCAGCACGCAGAGAATATTTTGTAGTATCGGAACAACGCGTTGTCATCTGAAGTTCTTGTTGATGCGGTGTAAAAATTCTCAATAAAATGGCAATAGTTTGCCTCCTCTCTAACGCATAGTGCTGTAAATCACTATCAAACGTATGAGGAAGAGCAGAAAATTATCTTGTTAATAATTCGCCCGCGGTGATGGCGATGGTGCTATAAAATCAGCTTGTAAGCATTCAAGACATCCTGGCCTTCTAAATGTCATCAAAGTGGTCGCAGTGCTCATAGTGATTATAGGCCAATAAATTTTGTCTATTCCTCTTCACAGCACATAATAAATATGCCAATGTTGTGCCTATTTCCTGAAAACACTGTTAGCGCGACAAATGATATCAGACTCTACATCTTCGGCGACCTTGATTACCGGTCAACTCACAAAGCGGGGCGGAACAGGAGCAAAGCGATCGATAGCGCTTGAGATATTGTTTTCAACTGAGGATTTTTTTCAACGCAACAATGAAAACTTCAGATTTAACCATAGGTCCTAATACTATGGAGAATTCTGTGCACGCTGATTATCTTTTCATGCTTCCAGCAATTTATACGCTTGATAAAAAAAGCTTGAAAAAAGGCCGAAAGGCGAGTGTGAAACAAAATTTTAGTCTGGATGCTATAACGTCACAAAGGGGTGCTGTGAAAAATCGACCACGTGTGATATAGTCAAAGACATTTAGGCTTTCGAGTGATTATTCACACCCCTATGAAAAATTTTCTGTCCAGCGAATGAGATCAGCTGAAATATTTGTGGTCGTTTAACAAACAAGTACCAATATAAATCCAATTATAAAAGACTCTATGCAGCGAAAAATGCTTGAATGAGAAACGAAGTATTAATTCGACTGTAACAGCCCCAAAAACAAGCCATTTGAGAAAGAAAATATACTGTTCAAATGTTCTTGATCTGAGCTATCGAATTTTTGTTTACACCTCAAGTAGAAACAAAAAAGGATTATTGTATACATCGGTAATGTCTTTGAAAGTTAGAAAACTTGCCTTTAGTGTGAAGCTTGTCACTTTTTCTTGCTCGTAAGATAAACACGATATGACGAAAACACTCTCAACATTTATCGTTTTCATTCATCATGGTGCAGAATTGCCCACGGCAATATGATGATGAACGTGGCGCTTATATTCAAAGAATACCTTGGCTTCTGAGTTCAGCAAAAAGCTTCTCTGAAAATTAAAATGAATTTGCCAGTATTATGGTGGAGCAAATTGAAAGAGTTGCTCGAGAGCAATATTGTAATCAACCCGATGGAGTTAAAGTGACCGCGATTGAGTAGAAGGAGTGCTTACGTACACATATTAGGTTTGTTCACTAATCAAATCAACAATGAGACTATCAAATCTTCTCGAACATCTAAATCCTCTACCTGTACATCAGTAGTAGCTTTATTTTAGAGCGGGAGCTTTTTTGCGAGGTTGAATGCATATTTATACTCATGCACATTAGACTGAGGCTTCTGGCTTGCCTTGCCCTCTTCACAGGTACTCAGTTAAAACTGTACTAATATGAACTTCAACCGGCATAAGCATGAATTCGATTTACAAAGTATGTGGCATTTTCGAGATATTAGAGACAAGACAACTGATATGGCACATTGAAGTTGGGAAGTCATTGTGCAGGCCTTATGCGCATTAATTCACATTCGCCACGTTGAACGGAGTACAAGGCATTGATACGTAGTAGGCAAACTCTTAAGATCTCAATTTGCTACTTCGCTCGACGAACCGTAAGTCCTGTTGCGTGTATGTGGATGGATGGCGTATAGCCGACAGATATCACTCGGTTGGATGAAAATTGTCAATTTTGTTGAAGTTGGCGTTTAATGTCTAAACTGCCGCAACTGTGTATGTGCTTCCCTTAGAACAATAACAGTGCAATTTGACAAGCAGTACATGAAAAACCAAGTCGGTTACTAATCAGAGGAAACGGAAAGTTCTTTTTGACTCTTTATTCTGTGCTTCAAGGCTAAGACGCAGTATAGTGGTTGCCAATTGCTAATGCGGCTCCCATTTACGCACACCAGTTTGAGAGACTTCTTGACACTATCGCTAGAATATCGGATGACTCAGCCATTTTCCCTGTAGGTGCGCCGACAACGATTTCTTTTCAGTGCCGATTCAAGAGATTGTAAGAGCATAATTTATGACATAGTCGCGCGAAAGAATACCGCAGTTGAAATTTGCTTGAGTGATCGTTGTCACAAATGTCTTATTTACTATAATGTATTATGTTATCAAAATCACAGAAATCTTTTAATTATTGCCAAGGCTGAATGAAAATTGGTTTTTGGATTTACATCTGCCTTCTAATTTTAGTCATTAGAACTCAATTCTGGAAATTTTTGAAATATTGCATCTATCCTCCAATTTATTCTTAATATAATGAAAGTTGCTAGAGAAGGCATAAAAAATTGCAAAGCTCTAAGAACCCCTTAACATAACCGCCGCCTTTCTAGGAGCTGAGCCATAATCTACAATTACTTCTTGCAGCGCATATGACATCTTACCTCTAAAAGGAAGAGATCCCAGTTCAGTGGAGGACGCCACGCACAGCCATCCTTCACAAAAAGGGTGACCGAAGGGATCCTTATAATAATCTTTCGGCATGCTTATTGAGCGTACTATATAAATTCTTTACGAAGATTATCCTTGTGTGTATATCAAGAACACTGGATGAGGAACAATCACATGAGCCAGCAGAATTTAGATAGGGATTTTGTTGTTTGGACTACATCTACGCCTTGTCGAGGGTCGTAGAAGTTTGTGAGCTTTATTACCTGCTCTTAACCCTAACTTTTGTCTACTATGAAGATGCAAATGAGACCGTCGAAACGAATGCAGTCCTATTTGCGTTGTCGATCAAGGAGTGCACCGTCCTATTAAAACTCCATCAGGCTGTTATTGGATCTGAGACACGAAAATAAAGCTTTTTCGCTGACGTTTTACCATAACCATTGAAAAATGGGTCCAATAGGGTGATAAGATATCCTCAAAGTTGTTTTCTGTCACACTGCAGCGTTTGACGAAGTCGCTCGAATGAGGCGAGAAGGACCATGCATTGATGGAAATTTTCTATCAAATCTTCGTTTCGCGGATAACATCGCCATATTCTGGAAAAGCACCACTGAAGCAGAGACGATGTTCAAGGACAACGAAACTAGAAAGAAGATGGCACTACCTTTATTCACATGAAGATCCAGCTTCATGAAAAACCAACGGTGCGCTGAAGAACATTTCAGACCAGATGATTTTATGATTACAGAGACCTCCTCCTACGTGGACCTTGGTCGTTCACTGAATATGCAGAAGAACAGTGAAGGAGGAACTTGATAAAGCAGGAGAGCAGCGTGGGCCGAATTTGGGCCTCTCAGAGAAGCTGTTGACAGATAGCGGACCCTAATTTACGCGTTCACCTTTTCGATTCAGCAATCCTCCCAAAGCGAAGCGAACTGCAGAGTGAACTCCATAAAAATATGCCAGTTCTCGAGGACGACCACCTACACGTTGGGCGGACGTATTCGTTGGAAGAATTAATCAGCTGTACTTGCAGCTGCCGATATCTTATAGATCACGATATGAAAGTTGCGCCAGCGGCCATGCTCGAATCAACCCACCACCATGGACAATAATCGAGAAAGGGAAAATGGACAGAAATGTGCTAGGGTCCGCACAGTTTGTGAAGACGGACCGTCCAAGTATCTAAGTATCCAAGTAGATAATGAGAGTTTCACTTAAGAGTCACCTCGTTACAGTATAACTCAAGCTGGATGGTCTTTTAAGAAAAACCATTTTGTGCATATTTCGGTGAAAGTGCGGCTCATAAATAATTAATAATGATTCGCTATTAAAATAAGTCATGTATCGAAATGTTCTCAACCGTACATGATCAGTGTCAGTTAGCGTCGATACGAAGCCACTTCTCAAGCTTATTCCAATTCTTTACTGTACAGCTTTGGTCAGCTCTTGCGCTTCAAGCACTCATTTAGATAACTATTACTGCCAAATCAAATCCGCTGGTCAGTACACGTCCGATAACGCTGTTTTCCTCGTATACAGTCATAGTGTTAAGAATTATTATCAGTGCTGTTATCATAATAGCAAGCATTCTGTAATCAGTATTAATTTTTTCCAGGTATGTTATGTATTTATTCTTGTCTATGAATAGAAAATATGATCATTAGTATTACTGATGTTGTAGAATGCATTTCGCTTACGAAAAAGTTGATGGTTGCCTAATGCAATTGCAATCACCTTATTAGGCGAGGAATACGAAAACTTTAGTCGTAATAGCTATTGTCACCGTCATACACATTTATTTTTGACGTCTTTTATAGATGGGACAAAGTCTTTGCATTAGTGGATGCAGACAATCGTCATGAAGTCGCCGATTCATAGAATAAAGTCACGAAAGTGTAAACAAAAATGATGAAATGGTTGTTGGTATCAAGATGTACGCATGGAAAATGTACTGGCGATGAGGAAAAAACGATAGTGATTTAACGTCGAGGAGGCTGTTAAGGTATACGATTGCAATAGCTTACCTTACGATTTTAGCCGTATAGTTGTAGATCACCTTTGCTCTTGTTTCCACTTTGTCTTCATTGCACAAACACTTTGTGAAGATGATCTACACAAACATCTCGTCCTCCAATTCTAAATTCGTTTGCTACCTTAGTTTTGCAATTTCTGGTAATGACTCACTAACGTTTGGTGTCTATAAGATCGCTAGTGCGCCCAATTAGATTAATGATAACGACATATGCCTTCTAAAATAATTACTAGATTGAGAGACTGACTCAACGATGACACATTTTTGCTAGGGCAAGATTCGGGGAAAAAAAGGCATCAATTTGAACTTCCACAGCGCTCACATGAGGCGTTGCTCAGAAACCTCCCGTTGATAAAGAAGTCACTTACAGAAAAATCTAACCTATTATCACGACTTAACATTTTGCGCACTGCTTCAATGAGGTCGAATGATGTTGAGTGATCTGAAATCTCAATAATTCCTCCTTTATATCTGAAACAAAGTGCTGTACAAATTGTATATCTGAAACGAAGTTAATAAATATGTAAATACACGAAAACTTTCCAAGATAGCAATCGAATTTGAAAGAGTCACCACCTACATAACATGTAGTCCCAAGAGCACCGTCCTAAGTACGATTGATACATGCCCGGATATGCGCAGCATTCAGATTTTAGCCTGTTCACAAATGAAACGACAACTTGATGAATTTTTCAATTCTTTGAAGGGAAGTAAACGAATGTCGTATGAGTTTTGTTGCTAACTTCCATCAGTCCACCTGTCCACGGCAAATCCCCAGTCCAGATTGTTTCTTGGTACCTTTCACACTTTCTAAAGACGTCACTGTTCACTTTAAAAACGCAGTGGCTAAGTTCATGGTGATATAGGCATCAGATATTTCTTTAATATAGACATATGAATAGATAGTATAGTTAAATTTACCAGATCACAAAGATTACCCTGAAAATTTGGTGGTTGGTAGTCACTCATAGTCTTTTGTTTTCTAATTTCTAGGGGAACTTGGGCTTTAGGACTTGCTTCCGAAGAATTTTTTGGTTATTAGTAAGAAAAAATTCACAAAGCTCAACACGACGTACCATTTAAACACTGAAGCTTTTCGGGAGTCATATCATTAGACAAACTTTATTGAACGGAAAAAAATGCAAGTAAACGATTACATCTAAACAGATTGGAGTTGACAAATAGTAATTCTTCATACATACGAGATTCTGCGTAAATTATGCTGTAACATAATAGTCTCCTATATAATTCAGTATTTTTCTTGCTAAGCAGGTCCGAGGTTAACTAATAACATTTATTCAATGCAATACTAATGCACCCCAATAATCGTGCAATGGCTGAAGTTTCGACGATCGCCTCTTCAGAGTCGTCGGGAATGATCAAGTTGATTGACGATTGGCTCCGTCATTTGAGTGAAAGGTTTAACCTCTAAAACGTTATATTGCATGATTGCATTTTTCGGCTATTTCTTGAGTCAAGCGCATGTGGCGCAGTGGTTAGAAGTGCTCTGCGTTGCACACAAGGTCGTTGGTTCGATCTCGTGCTCATAGCTCATCAAACCGTCCATCCCTCCGGGTTCGGTAAGTTACTGCCAGACGGGTCTCGACTTGTTTGGGAATGTAAGCACCATTGGCTCGGTTCAGCGGGACGCCACCGCTAGTTCTTGCGAAGGTCACATATGCATTCATTCACCTCAAACGAAGTCAAGAAGTTGAAGACGAATGCATGGCGCACCTCGCAGAGATTGATCAATGCCTAGAGCCTGATCTTTTTTTAAAGGTCAAGTCATTCGATAACCTAGATCTACCTAAAAAAAGTATTTTTCTCTAAAATGGGATCTCTGGTAATCTAGAACAGCAAAAATGAATCTATGTTCATGTTTCAAAAACTTTTCGACCATCTGATAGCTTAAATCCTGGTTATTCGGAAAATGTAATTAGTTTTAAAAAGGACTTCTCAGTGTGCAGTAAAGATCCAAAGAATTTTGGGTCTCGCAAATTTGGCACCGGGAAAAGCGCGGTGGCTCAGCGGCTGTGTTGTGAAACCCTTTTCACATAGCGGCAAAGGGCGGTAGTTTGGCCTCAACATAGCTTTGCGCGAGACTCAACTTTTTTTGGGTCCTCCAGCGGACTAAAGAATCTTTTTTATAAGCCACAAGCATCACACGAATTGCTAGATTCAAGCCATCTGATGGTATCTAAAAGTCTGAAGGGAAAACCTCACCCAGCGAGAAATTTATAAATAAAAAAACATAGGTTTATCTCTGCCTCTATAGCGTAAAAATCAACCCAGTTTAGGTATTAAGTATGCCATTAAAATCTCTGGAAATTGAATTACTAAATAGTTGTTAGAACTTAAGAAACTAAACGACAAGCTTTTCTCAAGGGATCGATGTAAGGTGCGGATAGCGAAAGTTATTCAATTTTGCAAAATTCAGACTTCTTTGGCTGTGACAGAGTAATAATAAATCTTTTCTGGAAACCAATTTTGTCATTGGAGTTGCCGAAATGCAAGTTATCGAATGTTTACTGAAAGTCTGAAAGAAAAGTTTTGCTTGGCTAGGAGAGCTTAGATGAGGAACATATTCTTATTTTTCCTTCTACAACTCATCAAAGAGGTCATTTCAGAATTATAGCACATTTGCATTCTTGAGATCCAAGTCATCGAATGACTGTCTAATTTCAAAAACAACTAAAAAATACGTTCTCCTTGATAGGCCAAGCAAAGGCGGATAACGGAATTGATTCGTGTATTCATTTGACATGATTATTATCACATTCACTGCTCGGATCTCAACACTTCATGCACTCACCTAGATTCCAAAAACTCATCGCCCCACAGCTTTCGCAAAGTTTGTGTGTTGATTCGTTCGCTTGCTCCTCAAAAGTTTCGTCATCTTTGTGAAAGTCCTAGAATGCCAGTCGAGAGAGACAACTCTTCTGATAACCTTGAGGATAGCCGAGCTGAGGCGTCCAGATGTGGACCCACGGGAGAGACTTGAGGGATGGGCCGGATTTTGCTTCTTGATAGCCTCCATCGCCATCCACTTCTCTTTGCCTCTCTACCTGAAGAGAAGCTTTCAGAGCGATTGAAAATCAGGAGACAACAAAGTTTATAGTCTAAACGACGCCACATAGTGCATGCGATATCAATTTATGAAGACGTAGTTAGTTTTGTGCATCTCTGATGGCCACAGTCTCAGGGCC
This sequence comes from Parelaphostrongylus tenuis, assembly GCA_019055375.1. Classification (NCBI taxonomy): domain Eukaryota; kingdom Metazoa; phylum Nematoda; class Chromadorea; order Rhabditida; family Metastrongylidae; genus Parelaphostrongylus; species Parelaphostrongylus tenuis. Next base: position 101,981 of record JAHQIW010002386.1, read on the forward strand.
GCATACTCTGCAATAACAATGGCCTCCCGTTGCAGGTAAGTGACTAAGATGGAAGTTATTGACACGACACCCTTACAAATGGTTCCTATAGGAGCTATAATGTTGTAAATAAGTCAACGAGCAGTTCAAATCCATCTCATCGTTTGCGCCCAAAACCTCGTTATAAACATCCATCTATCTGGTAAGAATGTTTAAAGCCTCACCGAGGTTGCCACGCCGGAGCCATACGTACGTTTCCGAGGTATCACCCTCTTCATCAATAGCCAACCTCGCACATTGAACTCTACTCTGTAGCAGGGATGGGCAAACGTTATGGTGATGACACATGATATTGTGTTACCATCATTTCTTTCAGCCGATGGATTGTGGCTGCTAATAAATATGTATAGCAAAGTATCATCGAGTTATCATGTGTTATCCGAAACGTGCGTATAACTCTGGCGTAACAACTTCGGCAAGGCTTTTTACAGGTTATATTGACGAACAGTTTTCCTATGCTGGCTCCCAAAATCTGATAATACATTGTTGACCAATGACATATTTACGGATGTCGAAGCTTCACAGACATCTAGTTAATGAGTCATAACAAATCGGGTAAGAATTATACGTCGTGCCATGCTCACATCGCAAAAATTGGGTGTTATCATGTGTGTTGGGAGAATTAGTTTGACCGTATATTCACTACATCGCTAGCAAACCTAGTAGTTGTTCAGAATGAATTATTGAATAACGTCAGCATATGAGAATTGCAAGAAAACGTTGAAAAGCCATGAAACTAAGGGTAGGTCGATTTAGAGAGGAAAAAGATGTGCCGTTATTACAATTCTTAGCAATAATTCTACAAATAGACAGAGAACGTTGTTCATGCATGCGAAGGTTTCTGTGTAATGAGAAGCGAAAGAATTGCCATGAAAAAATGATATTGTTATGAAATAGTCATCTACAGAAAGTCAAGAAATTTCTTCGTAATTTATACACGCAAAGTTCTGCACCATAGAATGATTGGCAAGTTACAGGACCAGTTCGCAACATAGGAATCAAACGAGGGCTTGGTTCTTACCATATTAGCAAAAGAATGAGTCCATGCCGATTCAACGATTATACTGTTATTGAGCGAGTAGAAGAAGACCGGCATCATGGTTTAACTGTTTATGCTGCATCTCAGACTGAGACATCAGGCTGGAATTTTTGCTTCAGCTCTACAAAATAGCTCGTGGTTGAATATACTTGTATTTTCCTCGTCTCATTTCCTTTTCTGTACAACTAATATTCACTGGCGTATGAATGGTACATATAACACATAAATATGATATGGGATAAAAATTGTTTCATATGAATTTCAACAATGCCAATACAACTCTGTGAGGAAACAATGTAAGTGTTCAGTAACTGAAAATGTAAGTACAGAGTGTGCGCAGCTAAAGAAAGGATGAAATTAAAGAAAAAACGATAACAATAAGAGGACTTGTATGGTGTTCCAACGGAGTTCGAATTGCTTGACAAGATATCACATATCGATGATTGATGTTTTGAGCTCCGTCGGATGTAAGTAATGTTCAACATAAAGTCTAGGCTCATTTTCCAATAGGAATAGGAAAGATTACTGCGCAATAACAAATTTTCAGATTATTTTTGAAATCCTCAAAATATCTATGACAGTATTGATCAGAATTTGAAATACAAAGCATCACTTAGTTTATTCAACGCACAGCTCTTTAACACAGATTTTCAGATTTGAAGAGAAGGTCTTGAATGAGATGAAGTTTGTTTACCTTGATTAAACTGATAAACATTTTCTTTCTCAAAAAGTGTACCTAGCAATAACTCTCTTTGAACACAATAAAAAAATGCGATCCGCTTTTTTCGGAATGCAGAGATTTACACATGGATATACACTGCTTGTGCAAACTGTTCTTATTTGATGATTTCAAGGTTTATCGAAGGTCACCCATTCGAGATGTACATTGTAAATCGACTTCGCTGCCTGCATAGGAAAGCATATTACTGGCAGAATGTAGCAATTCCTCTTTCGTTTCCGTCGATGCTTGACAGCAGACTGGAACCATTTTTTCCAGAAGAACAGTGTGGTGTCGTAGAAAGTCTAAATCAGCTGTGTTTAGAGATAAAAAAAACTAACAGCTTGATGATATCAATACGAGGTGATGTTAGTTCTGTTGAGAGTTGGATGGGAGATTTTGAGAACATCTGCTTTTCTCTGATTGATCGCAGATTTACGTCTCCAAAGAAGCTGGTGTACAGAATAATGGCTCCAGTTTTCCTAATAAAACTCTTTTTTGGCTGATATATTATCCCCCTCATAATGAGAACACATATGCTAGCACATGGATCAAAAAAGAAAAGGTACTTTCTATTAGACGGCGACAAATGAAAAAGCGATCCCTTTCGCTTAACAAGAAATTTTCATGGAAGTATTAGTAATCATTTGAAAGCTTAAATTTCTTACTACACTCCCAAATGCCAATGTTCAAGACACCTTTATAACGGTGTAAATTTCTAAATAAAATTACGTTTCACATCTTCGCTCGCCTTAATTTCTTCACGTCTATAATTCACCCAAAGCGCCAAAAGCATATGATTGATTAGAGGAAGCCTATCTTCGTCTTCGTAATATCTGAGTCATTCGCTTTTAGATGGAGTTTCTTTCGAAGCGAAGAAAAATTTGCAGTTTAAAAACGAATTGAACACCACATATCTAAGCCATTTCGAATCTTTTCTCTCTCCTAAACCGCTATCAAAAGAGCTTTTCTAAAAAGCAAACATATTTTTGAGCTCTAAATTTCTAATCGAAAATAAGTTGAGCCCCACATAACCAAGCCGTATCGACCGATCGCCCCACCCCCTCACCTCTCCATAAGAATGCCGGCAAGCGAATTTTCCAAATATGTGAAGCTGGATCTTATTGTACGTGCTTCGCTCCAGTGGAAAACTCAATTCCAGAAATAAGCGCGGTGTTGGAATCATTGAATCCTAAGCTATCGATTAATTTGTAATGGTTTGAAGGATGAGATCTATACGAAGAGCTAAAGAGCAGAAATTCTTCTCTCTCTTACAGCGATAACAAAAGAGCTTTTCCAAAGAGCAAACACATTCTTGAGCTCTTTGAGACTTGTGCTATCGAAATAGTGCTAGCAGTTCAAGGAGAGAGTTTTTTCAGCAAAATATATGCTAGATAAGAGAAAAAGCATATTTGCGTGAAGCACCAATTCGGATTTCATAAGAGTACAATTAATTATAAATACATGGGTCACCTCCTCGGTAAAAGAGCTAATGTGAACGCATTGGGAAACGGTAAAAAGCTATGATTGATTGTATCAAGACATGTGAAAGACTGTTCTCTTTTTCCAAGATGGCCCCAATCGGAGGAGCTGTGATAATCATAACTTAACACTTTGGGTACGACAGGCCCATAACTCTAGCCCCAACCAGCCATCAGCGAGACGGCGAAGAGTCCTTAATACCGAGTGGTTAATAATCCCGGCCATCGAAAAGAAGCTTGCTGTCTGATCTCCTTCCACAACGTCTCACAGGAATTTTTTCAATGCTACTTCTTCGTGTCGATTACTTTCATGGCTCATATATAACGTAATCATTGCAACAAGAAAACGCTTAATAACCTTACAAGTTGATGTTTTTTAATACGGAACGTAGATCCATTTAGTGGCAACGGAACCAAAGCACACGTTCTGCAAAACTGGCTGCTCTCACCTTCCATAAAGGTTTTTTAATGTCATAGATTGTTGAAAATATGTATTCGAGTCTGACTTTCACAACATAGTGAAAAGGAATGCGAAGAAAAGTTGAATGTGGGTTACTGCCCCATGGATCTACGTTTCTTATCAAAAAGTAGTGAAACAGTAGAGAAGTGTGTTTTGTCATAATAACTACGCATAGAAAACTTCCAATACAAAATGGCATAAAAATGGAGTAACAAACTTGCTACGAAGTGTCGTGGAAGTGGATCGACTCAACAAGCTTCTTTCCACTGCTGGCATCACTAATCACTCGGCGTTACGGACTGTTCACCACACGCGGCAGGGCGGGAGTAGCACTGTAAGCCTGTCGCATTTAAAGTTTAAACCCTTTCAGGACCGCGGACGTACTTCCCCTGCATCCCTACCCCCTGCGTAGCTATGCTCGTCGTTCTTCCCCACCTCCCCTCATCCCTAACTTCCAGCATGGGAACGCATTAAATGCATTTTCGTATTTCTTCGAATCTGTATACCGCTTGCCATCCCAATGAAATTGGCTACTACAAAGTGATGTCTCGATGGACACCTCATGCATTAACCTACCACAACTTCGCTTCAAGCGTGACCATCTGCGAAAGTCTTCTGCTGCTACCGCAAGAGCAGTACTATCTCAAGTCATCATCACAGGGGATAGGGTCTGGGTCTACTGTGAGAACAACACACGCCACACCTATTGGCTGCTCTGCAGCAGCGATTCGCCATCTCAGCCAAAGCTCAGTTTCCATGCTCTAGTGATTATGCTCTCGGCTTTTCTAGGATTGGCTAGTATACTGTTTTGGAAACTGCTCGACAACAAGCAGACAATCAATACCGACGTCTACGAGAAACAACTCCGAAAGTTGGCTGCAGCTTTACCAGAGGAGCTTCTAAATCGACTCAGTGTTGCCCTTTATCAAGATTCGCAATGCAAGGTCGATTAGCCACATTTTGTAGAAGCTGGGCTGGACCACGGTGCCACATCCACCGTATAGCTCTTAAATTGGATTATTATCTCTTAAGCGCCCTAAAGCAGCATTTGTGCGAGACAAAATTGAAGAACTAAAATCGGCTTTGAATGATCTCACCGACTTCTTCAATCATCAGCCACATTTTTTCTTGAGAAAGGCATTCGGTCTTTGCTTAAGAAATGGTTGCATAGCCAAGTGCGCGAGATCGAACCATCGATCCTGTGTGCGACGTAGAGTACCTCCAAGCACTACGCCACATGTGATCATACAAAAAATGTATGTATATATATATATGTATATATACATATATATATATATATGAAATTAGTTGAACTTTTTTCCATTAGAGCGATGCGAAAATGTTTCGGAATTACTGACATCATCTTTTAACATCTGCTCCGGCTTGGTTGATGACATAAACCTCGGCTGATCCTCGTCCTCTCCTATGCAAATCAACCGTGGTGGTCGCATGGAGCTACGATGTCCGGCGCGAGGATTCTCCCTGCCGGAAATCCGCTGGTACAAAGAGCAACATACGCGTCACAAATGGTCAGCGAATTATATTTGATTTAGTATCGAGATTTTCAAACTCCAATTAGTTAACATTTTTGAGTGTCAGAACCTCTTATTTTTAGAAGGACTTTTCCTATCAAGGAAACCGTTTAACAATGCCAATATACTGGTATTTCAACATGTGGCCTATCTTCGACAACAGCATTAGCTGTAAAGCTTCAGTCACCAGTAGTGATAAAGAAGCCGACTTATTATCAACCATTTAAAAAAAACTCAGACTATGAGTATATATATTTTCTATGAATACTTACGAATATTTTTAGCTCATATACATATATATAGGTATATATATATATATATATATATATATTTCTGTAGATACCAGCCGTCTCTCCACATTAAACCGAATAAAGCTACACATATGATATATGGGAAGTTCTAATTCATTAGAAAGCGTTCTCATGTAAGTGTTCAGAAAAAATCCTTCCTTCAGAGACTCTGCACCACATATCGCCTCATTCGTTGTAGATATAGCCGGCCTAGACGACTCTGGTGAATATCGCTGCGTTCTTGAAAATCGTCTCGGTTCTATTAAAGCGATTTTCAAAGTGACCGTCGGCGATTTCTCCGACGATGGCAATCGACTGGGCGCAGTTGAAGGTGAAGCTGTATTTCATGCCTTTTTCTATTGTTGTTGTTTGAAACGTGAATATTGATTGCATTCTAGGATCAAATGCCAGAAGCGATCATCGATCAGTTATACAACACTGCAGTTAGAGTTTTACATACAGCTCAATATCTTTGCAAAGCAAAGTCGATACAAAGTTTACTCATGAAGGATTTTTAGTTACGCATCATTGTACTATGAAATTGTTTTCCTTTGTGCGGTACTGAGTGATTGATTCGTGAGATGATTGAATAATTTGACACAAAGGCGACCGTTCGGGACGCCTGATCACTGCCTACTTCAAGTCCACCTATTTCCACTCTTCGCAAGTTTTGCTAATTAGAATAAGAATCTTCACAGATTACACATAATTGTATCCTGCAAATAAACTATGCCATCATAATTAAGTACCATCTTGCTGGATGCAAACATTGCAGCTTTTAAACTGGGCTACTATTTCGAGTGCTTTGACCAAGTAGGATTTGTCCAAAATTTTTGACACCACACAGCAAAAAGGGCATCGTTGATCTTGGCTGCTCCTTCAGTTATGTTCTAAAAAATGACGGAATTTCTGAATCGATATTTGTCTTCAATAAACACAATCGCGGCGATGCCCCATCTCGTGAAAACTCAATGGGACGTCGCCAGTTTTCTTGGCCCACTTGCTGTGCAACACTTGCTGTGATGTGGCTCACAGCGGCCAAATGTCCCGAAATTTCAAAGCCAAGCTCAATATGCGACATATAAATAGGTTTTCCACAGCGTTTTAAAATAATATATGCAATTTTCCTGAGCCGTGCATGTCCCATGTTCTTCGTGCATCTCCCATGTTTTTGATGCGTATTCAACTTTCGTTGTGAAGGAAAAAGCTCTCGCTTATGTGCATTCATGAACGTCAGTAATCAGCGAATTTTTCTAAAGACGTATTTTGAAATTCATCTTGTAGTTTCAAAATCCTTTCATTCCATAAAATGCCTAGAAATTTATCGTAAATGTCGGAAATTAGAAAGCGGCGGCCTACATGTTAAAAATACACTCTGCTTGCGATGTATATCATGGAGAATGAGATGTGCCTCTTGATTGCCCAAACCCTCCATCACCGCAGATTTCTTGACAGCATTAGTCTTTTACTATAATATGAAATAACTGCTTGAGAAATTTTTAAGAAAACACCTTCACTTAGCGAACAGCCGTTCAACATGTGCATTCGACATGCTATCATTTGATTACAGAAAGTAGACTAGGAACTAGGCAATACTTCAAATGATCTCTACAGGAAACGAAAGATCATGTCGTAACGAGTCTGTTAAAAGTAGATTTTATAATGAAATAACCCCAAGAAAACTGCAACATCTTCAAAAAATTGGATAAGTAGTCTTCTAATTTTGGAGCTCTTAGTGCCCAAACTATTCAAATTAATTGGAAATTTTCGATTTAGTGGCTTAAAGAAATTGAGGATCCAGTGGCGATTCGACATCGCTATCCAAACGAGACGTTGGTGAAAGCCAGTGGAATGCTCCTTTTTGTATTGGAACAAACTCAAGTTGAATTGGTGTCACGAGAAGGTGCCGAACGCCTCTGCACTAATCGCCTTGTCATTCCCACGGTACATAAACTATCTCATGTTTCAAAATAATTCCAAAAAAGAATGTTATAAGCCTAAACGAGGTTGGTACTCCACGGCCAACACCGGTGTTTCAAAGGTTTCGGCCTCCTTACCAGTGACCCCCACCTCAATTAAGCCCTGCACTGTAGCAAGGAAGGAGGCTTATGTGGTGGTAAATACCTTATGTTTATTCACCTTTCAGGGACGGATTGCACACAAAGAAGAAAATTTAGGTGACAAAAGAGCATGCAGGCCGATATATTCGTGCAAGCACGCAAGGTCATACCGTATACAACACTGCTGAATTCAACGTTGTTACTAGTAGTGTTACTTGCGAATTAAGAGGTCACTATTCGTGCAACGATAATGAATATTTCAGTATCTTCTTCTGTTTAGCTGTTCCGAGGTGTTATTGATATTATTTATTGAATATCAGCGAAGCATCTCACGATACAGTTAATAATGCAGCACGAATATTACAACAGTCGTGGTGGCTAACGTTTCGGCAAGGTTCGCCACCTTCAGAGCCTGGAAATGTCAAATTGGTTCGCAAAATGTTAAATCGAGGGCCTTCATAACCCCAGAAGAAAACGTAAGAGATAAATTTTTTTTCCTCGAGCGCTCTTTAGACAGGAAGGCCCTAATAATGAAGTGGATATCAATTTTCGCATATTTTCGGATGAAACTCTTGAAATCCTCAATCACTATCGCGCACAAAAGTTTAGCTCCAACCTAACATCAACGCAGAAAAACGGTATACGACAGATACGGGAGCTAATAAAGTCTAAAACTATTCGACTATCAGTTAGTGATAAGGGAGGAGAGTTCGTGGTAATTCCCCATAAGTTGGGTGTTGAGATTACGAAAAAACACCTAGAGGACACTACACTCTATCGTCCATCATCCAAGAAGGAATTTCAAAACCAATATCGAAAGTTGAATAGTGAATGGGTAAAAATAGCAAGTTAAGCTGGTTCAAAATCTTCCGTTATTTCTCAACTAAAACCTATTCCACCATCATGCCCCGTCTTGTACTTACTTATTAAGACTCATAAGTTGGTATGTACTGATGATCTTGCGTCTACTGATCCATCAACATTCAAAGTTAGACCCATCATCAGCTGTGTAGACGGGCCAACGGACAGAATAACGTGGTTTTTAAACTTAATACTAGTCCAACTACTAAAACACATTCCAGCCCATCTTACCAGTACCCAAATGTTCTTGGATCGTCTACGTAACGCGTCTCCCAACAACGCGTACGTAATGGAATCGTTCGACGTAACCGCTCTTTATACAAACGTGTCGAATAGTCCGCAATGCAAGCCATATGCGAGCATCTAACGGAACACGAACGCACTACGAACATGTATGGCTTCTCCATTCGGCAGGTCGTGGCTCTCTTAGAAGAGTGCCTAAGCTGCTCATTCTTTAGATGGTCTGGGAATTATTTTGCGTAGATCAGAGGGCTGACAATGGGACAAGGACTAGCTCCGACCCTTGCTATAGCTTTTATGTCTCAAGTAGAGGCACCAATAATCGATCTCCGGCCGTTACTCTACCGTAGGTATATAGATGATTGTTTTGTCGTCTGCTCAACGCAAGAGGAGATGGACAAATGTTTTAAGTTGTTGAATAGCCAGTCAGAGTACATAACGTTCACCCGTGAGAAACCTAAGGCAAGTTGGCTTCCATTTTTAAACGTCCGAGCTAACCTCTCTAAAAACTCCTACAACACAAAGTGGTATTGTAAACCAAGCAACAAAAACAACCTGGTTCACTACCTATCTGCTCATCCCTAGCACACAAAATGCGCATCTATAAAAAACATGTATTGAACAACTGCTAATGTGTGCACAGGAAAAGAACACAAGGTAAAGTGTCTGAGCTTGGCGCGAAAAATAGGCACCTCTAATGCTTACAACACGATAGGAGCTTCTCGGGTTAAATTTAGAGGAAATTCGGCGCCCCTATAAGAAAGGTCTGGCAAAGATAAAACTCCATTCATCCTGCCTTTTATTTCCAACGAAGCGAGTGCAGCCATTAAACGCTGCTTAACAAGAGCAGGTTTAGATGATTCGGTAGCAGTGCCGAGATACCACCAAAAACACTAAAACGCCAATTAGTCCGCAACCGACTGTATGATCGTCTCTGCGAAACCAACGACTGCAAAGTTTGCTCAAGCGGCAGAGACGGCGAGTGCATGAGGTCGGGTACAATTTACCTCATCTCTTGCGAGGCATGCGGGGTTGAATATATTGGCGAAACGGGTAGGCCACTCTGCATCCGCGTAAAAAACACCTAGCTGGAAAACGTAACTCCGACTCAAAAACCCCACTAGGCACGCATAAGGAACAGAAGCATAAGGGAGCAGACTTTGACGTTAAATTCACGGTCCTTGCACAGAAATCGAAAACATCTACGCGTAAAACTATGGAAGCCTTTTAGATACATAGCAAAGGCCCAAAAATGAACCGCAAAGAGGAATGCCTCGTAATAACGCGTGACCTAGCACCATACCTCAGGCTGATATTCCCGACCTGAGCCAGGCACAGTCTCACATTAGCACAGACTCCAAGTGGCAGGTCTTCAATGATTAATTAGAGACCTTAAACATCTAAGCGGTGAGTGTTTTTGAAATGAAGTTTTTCCTATGCGACCCAAAAAAAATTTATCTCTTACGTTTTCAGCTAGGATTATGAAGGCCCTTGATTCAATGATCTGCGAATCGATTTGACCTTTCCAGGCTCTGAAGATGGCGATTCTTGCCGAAACGTTAGCCACCACGACTGTTGTAATTTTCGTGCTGCATTATTAATTGTATTATTATATGCTTCGCTGATATTCAATAAATAATATCAATAACACCTCGGAGCGGCTAAACAGAAGAAGATATATTTATTCAAACTATGCCGAGGTTAATAGGTAGTCGGCCCTGGGATAATGAATAATGTTAGAAATGTCTTTGATTCCTTTCAGCTTACGATTTTGGTTCGTTTGGTCTCGGTATAGCCAACTTTTGGTACTTTGTTATTCAGATCGCAATATTCTTTGTCGGAATGGTCCTCGGAGCTATTTCATGGCTTCGTTTTGATCAAGTGGTCAACTTTATCCACAAGTTTCTGCGCGATCTTTGAAAGATATTACGTAAGTCACACTGGAGAGCGTTTGATGATTGTATGGGAAATGTTTAAATCTTCTTTGTGGCTTTCACTTTCAGCCTTCTTCTCCAAAATGCTTGTCGGTCGAGCCTCCAGATCCGCCTCGAATTCCTCCTTCGGTAGTTCCAGCGGAGTATCCTCAGAACACTCATCAGTTTAGCCATGAATGTACACTTGATAGAGCGAGGTAAAATGAGTCGACACAAATTGAATAAGTATTCATTTAAGAAAAAATTTGGCGGTATATCACTTCCAAGGGATATAAAAGGCTCTTGTGAGGTTATCATTTTCTCTTGTTTCACTTTTAGAATTACTCAAGGTCACCAATTATTCTAAACATTTGATGTTTTATTAGAAGTATTCGATGGGTTTCGCGACGTTGGATTGCAACAACATTCAACGAGCACAATGAGGTAATTAATCACATTTTAATGTGACTAATCCGTGCCCAACCGACAGAATGCGTTCACCCATTTCGTGTGCTCAGTTGCTGTTTCATTAGCAGGACTAACACTTTCAACAATGGCAATTTTTCACTGAAAGTTGTAACATGGCTGATAATCTGGCAAAAAGGACATGAGCAGCAATTCTAGTTGTTAGGATGTTAATCTACTCAGGATCGTTTCTGCCATTTTTGCGTCCTGAATTGAATCTTCCCTTCTTTGACCTTAATCAAAAATACTTCATTAAATCGGCTTACACTTGGCTTAAGAGTGAACGTTCAAAATAGTTTCTTGAGACAGTTTCATTCTCACGAGGTGCCTAAGTAAAGGTGATAAAGCGTTGGCTGAATAAAAACTTCGAAGCAACCAAGTTTAAGCTAAGCAATTCCAAACTCTAATAATCTCAAATATTTTTCGCATCTTTCCCGATCATTGATTACAATAACGATCTACTAACTGGTGGAGGAAAATCTACTTCTTTGAGGGTAGTATAATCATCAACCAGTCGTATTTGAAATAGAGGAATTTTACTTCAAAATTCACTAAAAGCAAAGAGAAGAGAAGTTGCAGCTGGTTTGTCGGTAACATAGAAGCAGGTCGTTGTTGCATTAATTTTATCTAGCTAGCGCTTATCATCGTTCTTGCTTAGGTTTCGATGAGTCGAATTTGTACGATAATAGCTCACCACATCCATACTGGACTCAACCGGTGATACATCAACCCATTCCGAGCTCCATCTACACGGCGAATTCCGGCAATTATCGAGCATTAGAGGTGATAACTTCTCCAATTATCGTATAACAATCAAAATCTTTGTCACTGTAGTCTGTTATGACAATTGCACTTACAGGCAGCGTACATTCTGTTGTACGAAAACGTTGCAAACGCTGTTGAGAAGAGAACTCTGTTTTTCTGTTCTACTCTAACTCTGTATTCGCTAACAGTACTCAAATCACATACTTGCTTTTGAATTGTGACCTTCGATAGCCATATATAATTGTAGTTTCATTTTGATATCGTGATAAATCGATCAATAACGGCAGTGGTAGGTCAAAAACGTAGTTTCAGGTTGGCATATTCGGAACTACAAGTCGATGTGCAGCGACGAATCTTCAGATCAATAACAACCGTTTATTACTTACAGACGATAAAACTGAGTCCTTTTAAGGATGATTAAAACAGCTCATTATTCGGATGGACAGCAACAATGTTCCTTACGTAATCATCGTGAAACGATCATGCATCCCACATCACCCTGAATTATCAAACCTAAGGTTATTCTTTCGTTTCTTATAAGATGATTTGATAGTTTTATTGATGTGATTTATACAACTCAAGCGGATTAGTTCTCTTCAGAGAGTGCCAAAAATACGAATGTTCTCAATGACTATTTATTTTCTTATGTTACTTTGTAGTAATATTTATTCTAACATCCATTGATGAAGCAATGACAAACTCGATACTCCTTGGTTACGGGTAATTTTTTTGCAAACGTATGTTAACAACAGTGTAAGAAATATTAGTTTCACAAGTTGGAATTATTTTGTCGTTATATTCTGAAGAGGAAGTTTATCATCTCTGATACATACTTGTGCAGTTTACGGTAGGTGATCCTGTGGCTGCTATATTGATTGCTGAGCTTGCACTCATTCATCTCCTGAGCTTAATATCCCCATTCTATACCGGTACATCACTCGTCATCATTTAGATTGCTTAGAATTCTTTCGCTTTTGTTATTTACCAATGAATATGTCTAAATTAATTTTGTTCTTTTTGTAAGGCTTTGCATGAACGTTGTTATATTTTTTTTTCCTTTTTCGGACTACGCATATATATGCAGGTATATGTACATATGCTTACAGATATATATATATATATACATATACATATATACATACATTTACGTATACATATATGCATATATATAGTCCGAAAAAGGTAAAGAGAGGATTTTGGTCAGGAATTTAAATTAATAATGTAGTACATTACTATATTTGGAGTATAGAATCTTCCCCAGTCGCGTGAAGTATCGGTGTAATATGAATGTCTATCTTACGATATACTTTGGTTCAAGTATATCACCAGCCAAAAGGCGAGTCGTAAGAGGCCAAACTTTATCAGTTCACCGGTTTCTATGACAAATGCTTGCAAATAACTTACTATCCCACACTGTCCCTTTTAAAAATTCAGAAATTTTTCTTATCAGGGAATAAATCCTTCATATAAAATAAAATTTAGTGCTTAGCGTGTTTTAATCTTTGCGAATACTAGGCAAGCTTAACATAGTATTGTATATATGTAATAGGAGGGCGCATGTGGAAAATTGGTTAGAGGTGTCCTGTGGCACATACGTGGTTGATGGTTCAATCTCGCAGCCAACAATTACCAAGCCTTCCATATCTCCGGGGGCCGGCGAATTGGTGCCAGGCTTGTTTAGGAGGTTAACAGCACTGACTTGATGAGCAAACAGACCACTTCGAATCAACGAAAAGTCAAGATATGCATTCGATCATCTCAAAAGATGCTAGAAGCTCAATAGGTGACGCGTCCCTAAGCGAATATCGCTGTCGACAGCTTCATCCTTTATCCTTTATATCTGATAATAAGATGAAGCATAAAGCGGTCGACGTTCATCAGTTTCTATGTGGTACGCCATAGATAAACTCCGCTGACACATGACGCATAATGCAGGTTTTTCTGAAGCTTGGGACAATTTGAAAAGTGTGTAGCAGAGTGGTCAGCGATCATTGTAGTCCACATGTTTGCTAGTTCGATATCAATTTAATGTCTTATAATAGCATAATGTTAGCCTAGTAAACTGAGATTTAAAAAAAAAACCATCAAAATGCAAGTAGAATAATTATGGACTAAGCAGTGTTTGGAAAACTCAGGGGAACTGTGAAAAGACATTTCCATATAATTGAAAACGTACTTTTGATGCTGGCAAGTGCGAAGTAAGGTTTGCATCTTTTGTAAGCTGTCAAACTGATATCAGAAGAGTAAGAAGGATTTTATTGCTTACAAAATATTCTGACTGCATGTGTTGAAAACCTGGAAATACTGTTGTAGAGGTATTCCTGGAGAATTAAGGCGACCAGCATTCAACGAGATCTATGAAAAAATAACGTTTCTCAACTACTCGCACAACCCACAAGTAAATTCGAAGATGTCTGTGGGTGAAGAATGCTAGACAACAATGAGAATGAAAAAATTGCTGGAATAGGAGCAAACGATGGTCGTGTAGAAAAAATAAGCGGAAAATTTAGTTTGCAATAAATAGTAGTTGTGTTGCTTCATGAAAAAAGTGGAAATAAAGTCAGAACACATAAATACCAATTGCTACTTACTGCTCATTAGACCGCCCACGTGTGATTGGTCGATACTAAGGGATTCATAGCTGTGCGTAGAAGTCCCTGTCTCTCTGCAAAATGTAAGTCATTATCACGAACTTCCCCCTATTAAATAAGGTCTGGTGATTGCCTGTAGAAGTTACAAAGGAAATCACGTTTGTCTTTTCTCAAATATAATATGGAAAGCGAAAGGTAGCAAAACGGCAAACCGCAGTCAAATCCTTAGATAAATGTACCACTTCCATGGATAAAGGCCACAACTCCGCAGCATCAAAGAAACAAATGACGAAACTACCGCGCGTAAAGACGATCATACGCACCTAACTAACTCTTGTGGTTACTTAATACAGTCACCTGAGTTGCCTAATTAATAATACATAAAGGCCTTTCCTCAATGTTATTTTAACTTTCTCTCAATGATTCGCTACATCACCTTGGCTGAAATATTTCCCTATGTGTCAAATCACCACATAAAGCATGGATCGCTTATCACTTGTTCTTCCAAACCGCGAACTATATCATCGTTACGATTAAGGGACCCAGCTAAAACCAAAGCTGTGTCGTAAGTCACTATTATTGTGAGAATAGATATCACCAATGGCTCACAAACAGCGACGACCCACATGAAATCCCAGAACGGTCATCTTGAAACTCAGGAGAAAGAAAGTTTCACTCTCAACTAACAAACTTCCAAGGCTATTTACTTTATTTTGCAAAGACAGCGCAGTTATGTGTGGCCCTGACGATGACTTAGTCAACCTTTCGAAAATGTTCAGTAGAAAAAGATTTCGTGGAAACATTTTTTAACGATGCGGCAATTGAGCAGCAAATAAAATTGATGAAGTCGTTAATGAAACATCGTTCTGTTGAAAGACACCGAGGGCAAACTGTGAATATAGGTTTATGAGCTCTGATTGTAGTGCAACTCTAATGAAAAAGAGAAAAGCGTCATTCTGCGATTATATGATTTGTTTTCGGCTTATCATGGAACCATGGACGGAAGATGTAACTTTCTATTTACGGCCGGTGAGCATGTTGGGTGACCACTGGCTTCATAGTTTGTTATAGCCCATTTGTAAAAGGAAGCTGTTGATGTTTCTTAAAGATTATGAGGCTTCTTTCTGGCAACTGCAGTCAAGATCGAGCATAGTTCAAGCCTGTATATGAAGGAAAGTCGCATTCGTGAAACGAGGTCACCATTCCAGTGAAAGACACATTTCAGGAGTTTACAACACTTCTATATAGCAAATTGTGTAAAAAGTTCGCAACGCTTTGATTTTCAATTTAATTTGCAATGAAATTGTGTGATTTTTGTATCCTTCAGTTGCGAGTTTTCTTCCAAACATTTCAGTGTACAACTTGCCTACGCTTGCCTTTTCGGTCATGAGGACAAATTAAAAACTGTTCGTTTACATTTTTAGGAGTATGTGGCTTTTCATGCTGAAAAAGAGGTCATTTCTTACACGTGAGCGTTCTATCGGTAAAAAAAGCATAGAATCCTTCACGAAAACTCTTTAATGACATTTCATCATTTGATGGTGATAATGTTCTATTGGACCCCTAATTTACCACGTTATCTCCCCGCATAATCACTTCTTATGCGTGGTACCGTAGAAAACTCTGGTGCGCGAAATGCCCCATAGGTCAATATGACTCCAATGGTTCTCAAGCGATTAACTTGAGTACGTTCAATGCTGAAATGCGCTTATGCGACCAATTCCGTTGAAGGTTGGTTGTTGACAGCTGTGATAGGATATATCGGCCAACGAATGGTACAAAGCAGTAGAATCGGTGGTGTAGTGGTAGCACGCACATTCGACACGGTATGAATGAAACGCAGATTTATCTGCCATTCGATGTTGAATGCTTCACATACCACTTAGACTCATAGGTGAATGTATATTTGTGGCATCATGACTCAAAAAGCAGACAAAGCAAAAATTCATGTAAATTTTTTATCAAGATTTCCAGTTTTTGTCAAGGTTGACACTGTTTTCTAACATACCAATAATATTGCGGATCGGCTACCGTTAGCAAGCGCTTCAAAAAAAAGAGATGAGCGGAACGTTTTCACTCTAATTTATTTAGGATTGCTATGAATTTTCTCCCTATTTTCATAGTTCGAGGTAGCTATGTTGACACTGCTTTCTACCAAATCACTGATTCTGTGGAGGGTCTAACGCTACTGAACGTTCCGAATAAAAAAAGAAAAGGTGAAAAGACGCAAAGGAATAGAAGGGTTTTTTTCTCATTTATTTCTGGTTTTTCAAGAATATCTCTCCTATTTTCCTAAAGTCGGAATACCGAGACTGATAGTATTTCCTACTCTTTTGTATAAGGTTGTAAGCTTTCGCGGTTAATAATAGCTTTATATAAGAGAAAGGAGTGTGAAAAGATCGAAGATAACGTAATAGGTTTGATTTATTTGTGACTTTTCATAAACATTTTTTTATTTTTTCAATTCGAAGTACCGCGTCTGACTGATGAGGCGTGCGAGTAACGTCATAACTCACGACTCAAAATGCCACATCGCACCCTGAAAGGCTCTAAAAATTCTACCAAATTATATTAAATTTCAACTAGCCATGATCTCAGATATAGTCGAATGAAAATATGGATGAATCTTGTCATGTGCTTATGCTTCATTTCATGATGGAAACTCAGACGTAATCATAATCTTACATTACTTCTTTTCACAAGAAATGCAAAAAAAATCGTCAATCCCGAGAAAGATCTGGTAATGAGCTGGCTGATTCTGTTTGTGCAATTGAAAACAAATAATTTTAGCACTTAGAGGCATGAGAGATCGTTAAAATGACAGCATTCCAGGAGACTCTTTGAATTATCGCTTTGCAGTTATCTATGTACATTAGTATTACCATACCTTACCATCAGTCAATAATCGACCACACTGCATAGCTTTTGGAAC